>CM060478.1:3025226-3112726 GCA_030544235.1 Lepturacanthus savala
GTTTTAAAAGCATGATTTGCTCCCTTTTCTTTCTTTTTACGATGTTATTCTGCATATATCTTGATATACGTACGTTTTTATTCATGTTAATATGGGATGACAAATGTTTAACTGTAAAATTTCTGAAAAGCTTTTGGAATTTTATCAAAATTGTAAAAGAAGGGGGGGGGGGGGGGGTAAAAGTACATACATGTAAGTTTACCAGCAAAGAAATTTGATTTATTAAAATAAAATAAATAAAATTTGAAGAATATTTGAAAAGTTCTAAAAACTATTAAAATCTGACATGGTATTTTAAAAACTATACTATGCATACATATATATAATAGTTAAAATACAGTTTTAAAAGCATTTAATGTCATTTGAAAGTCTATTTTTACCTTTTTTTATACAGAAAAACAGACATTTGACAAGAAATGTAAAATGGTTTAACCTAAAAATGATGAATTTAAAACATTTAATCCACCTAGAATATAAAACTAGTTGATATCACGCGTTTAAACCTTTTTTAAAATAGCTAAACTCGTTTTTA
Organism: Lepturacanthus savala; assembly: GCA_030544235.1. Taxonomy (NCBI): domain Eukaryota; kingdom Metazoa; phylum Chordata; class Actinopteri; order Scombriformes; family Trichiuridae; genus Lepturacanthus; species Lepturacanthus savala. Next base: position 3,025,759 of record CM060478.1, read on the forward strand.
TGGCGACACCACGTGACGTGCTCGGCGCCCACGTGCGCGTTCATTAACGGAGTTGTTTGCTGTTTTTATTAATTAATTTATTTAATTTAATTTCGAACATTAAATTATATCGTTGCTGCGAAGTTTACGAGCAAAAACGTCAAACTTACCGACTAGAAACACCTTTTTCTGCCGAGCACGTGTCCGCCGGGTGAGCTGCGCACGTGACGTAACGGCGGCGCTGACCGGAAATGGAATCCCGTTTATTCGACTGAAAATTCCTACTGTATTTGACATAAATAAAATAATTTAAAATAAAATTATACGTAATATTTATCACACGTATCATATATTTATACAAAAATATTTATACAAATATTTTAATAATAATAAATAACAATATGTGTAATAATAATAAATATTTATATTTTATTAAAACATATTTATGTTAATTGATTGTTTAAAACACTTAATCACTTTTTTGAATGTTAATTTTCGCAATTTTTTTGTAAATAATCAAAAACTATATCAATTATTTTGGTAGCTAAGGATATATTATTATATTATTAAAAATAAAGAAATAAACACTTAACTAATCTAATTGTTCTAATTGTGAAATTCTTACATATATAAAGATAAATTCTTCTGTTTATTGTGTTTTAAACTGAATTTAAAAACTATACCGAATGTATTAAAATGATTGATAATAATAAATTTGACATTATATTAACAACAAACTATTTAGAGAATTTAATTTACTTTGCCAGCTTTTCCTTTTTTTCTCATTTTCTTTTTTTACTGTTATTCTGCACATATCTTAATATATGCACCTTTTTTAAATTATTATTAATTTTAATATGTGACGCCAAATGTTCAACTGTAAAATTGCTAAATGTATTTTGAAATTTTATCAATAGTTTTAAAAAAAGGAAATAAATGTAAGTTTACCAGCAAAAATATTTTATTTATTTATATTTAAAAATACAATTTGAAAAGAAAGTTGTAAAAACTATTAAAATCTAAAATCCACTAAACCTCCTCTGATCACACTGATGGATAAATATCTATTGATCGATAGATTTTGAAGTATTATCAGCTTGATGTAATTAAGTATTGCAGTATTCTAAGCATTTAGAGTGATAAAAAGATTAATTTAAATTTAAATTAAATAAGAATTGTCTGATTAATCAATAATAATCTTTAGTTGCAGGTTTAACATCTTCAAATGTAACTGGTTTATTGATTACACATGTGAATTAATCATTTCCACTCATATAAATAAATTAAATATTTATTCATCAGATCTTGTATTAATTTTATACATTCTTCTCCAGCCGTTTGCATTAAAACAGCTGAGTTTGAGCCTTAAAACCAAAAATATTAGTGTAAATATTTCCTGCAATATAATAAACATTTTTACAAATTATCCATAAAGTGAAAATGTTTTTATTTCTAATGTTAAATAAACATTTTTATAATTAAAGAACTTGCTGCAGTATCAGTCTCTGTCCTCTAGGTGGTGCTGCTGCCTCATCTGAAAAACAGGAATCTATGTATAACGTATAAATATCAGTGTTATTTTATTATTATTATAGATCAACATTATATTAAACATTATATAACATATTGTTGGCTTGAATTTATTTATTTAAGAGTGAATCATATTTTAAATTTAAATGTTTAAAGTAATTCTGTTTAATATCAGGCTGAACAATGATTTAATGACAATATACCAGCATCTTACAGTAATTATCCAACTTTTCTACATATATATATATATTAGTAAATTCAATAGAAAGGGATTGCACTGTTAATTTGTATAGAAATTATGATGATTTCATATATATTGTCAAACAGAACAATTTCCAGAAGTTTCACAGATAACATAATATAATTTAGATTATTATAAAGTTTTATATTTATATAAATGACCTTAGATTTGTAGAATTGTGCTGCTGTCAGGTGAATAACCAGTTTCAAGCATCTCAGTGTTGAGAGATGGTCACATCAGCTTGACCTTTGACCTCTGACCTATAGTGTCTATGCAGGCTCTGTGGTGGAAAAACGCTGGAGAAAAGTGCAGGTACCTGCTCAAATACTGGATTTCTACTGCTGGGAATTAAAGTTTTATAAAATATAATCAAAGGAAGTGATAGAGAATCACATGTTATATTATAGAATTCAAAGAATAAAGTGACTTTAGGACAATTTCTGAACATTCTAGTGTGAATTTATTCAACTTCAAACCTGGTTTAAACTCTCCTTTCATTCCATAGTGAAACTAAATTAAACTAATGTCAGCTCCTTTTTATTCACTTTTCCAGCTCTTTTTATTGAACGTAACTCGATAGTAACTTGATGGATTGAAGATCCTGGAACTTCCTTTATTTCTTTATATTTAACTGCATATTTATTGAATTTATTGAGATGCACAGCGCTTTATATTAAAGTATGACTTGTGAAATTTAGTCTAAATAATGACTAAATAATAAAGCATGTATAAATCATAGAGAGAGAGAAGAGGTCTGAGAATCGTTCTCATGAGAACGCTGATGTTTACCCTCCGGATGCTATACAGTCTGCGGCTTTCACTTAAAAACCCACAGCGTCTCTTCCGTCTGTCTCTACACGATCCTCCGCACAGGAAGTGCTCTAAAGGTCAACGAGAGGTCAGAAAACGCAGCAAATCACTAGACAAATGACTCCACATGTGGCACCAACAATAAAGTCAGGGACAGCGGTACATGTGTCTTTTGCCTTAATCTGATTTTTACAGTGGAAGTACCAGTAGTGAAAAGATAGCAACAGCAGTAGAGACAGTATAAGACATGCAAGAAAAGATTGCACACAGACTATATATATAAATAGAATATAGGATAATATAGGATATATAAAAAAAAGGAAAGAAAAGGTTGAAATTCCATTGTTAGCAACAGATTATCCAGCTAAGCTAGCTAATAGCTAGCTATAAATAAATAAACACTAGTAAAATGTTTAGTTTTTATGATAATTTTGCAGTTTTCACACTTGATTTTTTGGCTTAAAATCTTTGTCTAATCTCTCCACTATAAATTATATGAGTAGCCTTTAGATTTTTTATTTTATGTATAAAATAAAACAGAGCCTCGCTAGCTTGCGTGTGCACAGCAGTCAGAGCAGTAGCAAATTCAGAAAGTAACGGGCTTCCATTCCATTTCATTCCTGATTTTAAAAGTTGTATAAATCAGATTTAAAGGGTTTTACTTCTAAAATAAGGAGGAAAAGTAAAGACAAGAGTTAAGTTCAGACACATTGTCAGATAAAAAGAATAGAAAATTAACCAAAAGCAGTTCTTTTGTTGACTTAAAATAAAAGTTGGGGCTATATTGTTCTTTCTATTAGTGTTAAACCTTAACACATTTTTTACATCCCTTTTGACAGGACATGGATATAAGTATCAGAGATTTGTTAATCATTTGTGTTATATTTGCTCCATTTGAGTGTTTTTCTATGTATTGAAGGTGCTTAACCTCTGACCTTCTCTCCACCTCGTCCCATCAAAGGCTTATTTATGTGTCAAACGGGGTCAAAACACCGGGAGGACGACCGGATTGCATAAGCTCTTTGTCCGCGTGCTTCCCCAGATCGGAACAATCGCTGAAAACATAATTCTGGGGCTCGATTCGGCCAAGCATTGTATTACAGAATGAATTCCCACCGAAAAAACACACACGAGACAATCCAAGTTTGTCCAAACTCCGATGACGTAAGGTGCCATTGTGTTGTTCTGATTGGCGGCTGATTCGTAAACGTCTGCTGCCGTTTTCAGGGGTTTTTCTCTGAAAAAGGTGGAACATGCGAGGACTGTGAACGGCGGCTGGTTGTTATAAGTTGTCGTATTGCAATTATCTTCACCACCAGCGGGTGCAAATAAATAGCAGGACTCAAGAGATAAAATATATTCATTGTTTTATGAAGAAGATAACGTCAACTACTGCTTTAAAAACTAAATAAGGTTCAGTTCACTGCAAAAAATGAAATCTTATCGGGGGGAAATATCTTGTATTTAAAACAATTAGTCCAAAAAAAAGACTAAATTGTCCAAACTCAAGAAAAAAAACTTGATATAAGCCAAATTATCATAAAATAACATAATTCTACTCTATTTTTGACTAATTGTGCCAAAATCATATTTTTACTTTTTAAGATTTAATTCATTTTATTGTGGATTAACTGGGATATCATAGTGTTGAAATAGCACCTTTTATTTCTTATGTTATCTCTCCTGTTTTGTAAATTGAGATCAATATATCCTGAGTGTGGCCAACGAACTAAAGTTAACACCACTGCTTTACCAGGTCAGGGGTCAATAAAAAATAAAATAAATAAAAAACATATCAACTAGATTTATTTAGAATTAAGCTTCTTTTAGATATAAATCCTAACAGTGGAACATTTGGACTTGTTAGAGGAGAGATTAAAGTGTCCTGTTTACCTTTGTTTTAAGCTAACTTTAAGCTAACGTTAAGTTAGCAAAGATGCTAGTTTGGGGCGATATGTCTCAGTCATTTTGTGGATAACACCACTGTTTTACCAGGTCAGGAGTCAATTAACTGGTTTGCACAACCCAAATAAAAAATATCAACTTGATTTATTTAAAATTAAGATTCTTTAAGATATAAATCCTAAAATGGAACATTTGGACTTGTTAGAGGAGAGATTAAAGTGTCCTGTTTACGTTTGTCATTGTCCCGTTTTAAACTAACTTTAAATTAGCAAAGATGCTAGTTTGGGGCGTCATTTTGGGGTGTGTGATAGTGCTTTATTTTTATTTGATTATTCAATTCAATCTGGAATTTGGGAGTTTAAGAAAAGTAAAACAACTACAGCCTTAAAGGGGTGTTCACACCGGACTTAACTGACGCGATATTTTCGCGCGATGGACACGATTTTGATCACCACTGTCACCGCGTTGTCCAGCTCTGAAAGTCCGAAGTTCCGCCGTCATTTCTGGGTAAATGATACCGTCTGGAGGTGCCTAAAACTCGGCTGGTTTCAACGCTTCCTACCGGAGCTCCGCCTGGACGACGCGGTTTCCAAGTCCGTTGAAAAGTAAACGACCGTTGAAAAGTTAATTCTCGTTGTCATGGGGACGTGGAGCGAATCTCAACGCTGATTGGTTGTCGCGGTACGTCATTGAGTTGAAAATATTGGAGGATGACGTACCGCGACAACCAATCAGCGTTGAGATTCGCTCCGCGTCCCCATGGCAACGAGAAATCCACTTACCGCCGGTGGAGGCCGGCCATCCGGCCATGGGGACGTGGAGCGAATCTCAACGCTGATTGGTTGTCGCGTTACGTCATCCTGCAATATTTTCAACTCAATGACGTACCGCGACAACCAATCAGCGTTGAGATTCGCTCCGCGTCCCCATGACAACAAGAAATCCACTTACCGCCGGTCGTTTACCAACGGACTTGGAAGCCGCGTCGTCCAAGCGGAGCTCCGGTAGAAACCAGCCGAGCTCTGTGCACCTCCACACGGTATCATGTACCCAGAAATGACGGCGGAGCTTCGGACTTTCAGAGCTGGACAACGCGGTGACAGTGGTGATAAGAGAAAACGCAAAACAGGTGGGGACGCCATGAGGCAATATGGCGAATTTTCGCAAAAACGGTCAGTTGAGTCCATTGAGTCCAATGTTCAACGACTTTTTAAGTTAAATATGTCTGATTTCAATGTTAATTTTCAAGTAAAAACAAAAGAACAATAATTTTGTTCTTATTTTATTAGTTGGAAAATCCATTGTGACATTTTACCCAATGATGGACCAACATTTTACATGTTTTTTAGTCCCAATTCTGTGCAACTGGTGTTATTTTGCCAACCTTCACTTGATTTGATGCTTCAAAACATATCTAACTTCAAATCCAACCATGAAGAGTCTCAGGAGTCTAACATGGGAAAGCTGCAGCTTGTTTACAGTGAGGTCTGGGTAACGTTGGGGGGCTTCGGTCCCAGTTGGAGCGTCTTAGTGTCTTGGGATTGGACCAGAACATAAACAAACGGTCCCTGGACCAGCGGACTGGACAAATGTCTCGAGACAGAAATCCCAAAGGACGGGAAAGTCCAACGAGTGGACTGAAGGTCCTACTGTTTCCTGGCTGAGACGCCAATGCTACTTGCAAGCAAATTTATTATTTGATTAGTTTTATTTCATGGTTTATTCATTTTATTTGATATTCTTTATACACGACCGTTCAAAAGTTTGGGGTCAATTCAAAATTTCCTTGTTTTTCAAAGAAAATCACAGTTTTTTTTATGCAGATAACTTTGAACTAATCAGAAATACATTCTATACATTGCTAATGTGGTAAATGATTCTATTCTAGCTGCAAATGTCTGGTTTTTGGTGCATCAATATCTACATAGGTGTATAGAGGCCCATTTCCAGCAGCTATCACTCCAGCATTTGAGTGTAATAACATTTTCGATTCATTTTCCAACTCATGGTGGTAAATAAAAATGTGACTTTTCATGGAAAACACTAAATTTGTCTGGATGACCCCAAACTTTTGAACGTGTAAACGGTATTGTACACGTTTGGATTCCATCCATAAATGAAGTTGGCGTTCATTTTCCCTTTGGAACAGCTTTGGTGTGACAATGCTAATGGATGCTAATGGAAGCTAACTGTTAGCCCATTCTAATCTTTCATGCACGTAGATCCAATATGGACCATTTTTATCAATTATTGATCATATATTGTAGCTAGCATTGACGCTAATGGCTATATTTGTTTCCCACAATACTTTGCAGGAATCTTTTGACCAATCAGAGGCGGATCCAAAAGGAAATAACTCTTCTTCTCACAAAAAACCTCATATAAACCCAGATAACTGCAGATATGTGACCTTTAACATAAGTTTGATCAGCCTCTAATGATGAAGATTATCTGCACCAACCTGTAATTTGGAAAAAAAACAACATCTTTGCAAACGTGTTGGTTCGTCTGTTCTAGTCGAGCAGTGGATGTGCGTCACAATCTGAAACAAAAGCATCCAGTGCAACAACAAAGGCAAATTTAAGGCTTTGAACGTGTTTTCAACATGGAAACAAGCCAGACTCCTGACAGAAAGAGATTTAATAAACATTGGTTTTACACTGAAGGAAAATGTCTTGTTGCATTTTACCTTTAAACAGATGAAGTACTCAGATTCTTTACCTAGAAATAATATCATTAACCAATGAAAATGAAAATGTCACTTATGAAAAAGTACAGAATATCAGCAAAATGTACTTAAAGTATCAGAAGTAAAAGTACTCATTCTATATAGACTGTGATATATTATTTTAGTATATTATTAATCATTAAATACACGTGAGAACATTAGATTGTGGAGCCAATTCAAGATATAGATTTAAATCAACTTAAAGTAATTGAGTTCTTGAGTAAACGTACACCATTGACTTGAAATATCAGTAATAGTGTTATATAATAAGTTTAGATGCTTCTAACCGATCAATTAATACATTTATTTTGAAATCCATTAGCATCTATTGGATTAAGTTGATGAAAATATATAGAACAATATGACATATCGCAGTAAATATATTATATTAATCATGAAATTTGAAATACTGAAGTAACCAATGGTTTTTCAGGGAAGTTATTGATTAATTGATTGATTTCCTCCTTCGTAACTTATTGTTAAAGATCTTTAAATAATTAAATGAACAATAAAGGACACGTGGAGCCATGGAGTTTAAGATCAGTATGCTTTAATAATAAGATATCAGTGCAGAAACACAAGCTTCTTATCAGGTTAAATTCCCCATATATTAATAACAATGATAACAATATGATAATAATATCAATATGAATTTTTAATATGTAAAATAAGGAATCGGCTAATATAACTTGTACGTTATGACGTTGAGTATGAACATGGATCCCAGAAAGAAAAACATAAACCCTGTGGAGACAAAATGCTGAGACTGTCTTTAAAAGAGGAAGTGCAATCAACGGTTAGCGCTAGGAACCTTTTGTTGACACTTTGTTTTTGGGGGGAAACCCTTCAAGCAGCACAGTTTGTAGAGCACTAAGACTGGCGACTGGCCTTCTAGGGTTCAAATGGAGAGTTGAAGCGCCGCTAGCTAGCGTTTGTTCCGCTAGTTAGCGTTTGTTCCGCTAGCTTCGACCAACGACATGGTTTTTCTTCATTTTAGAGAAGAAAAAACATGTTTTTTAAACCAATGCCAATGTAAAAATCCTCTTATTTTCTCATTTTTTAACAATTTTACATTTGAATCCTTATTTAGTTGAAGCTAGCGGGACAACTGCTAGCTTAAAAACAAGAGGCAGCACTTCTCCTCCTAGATTTTTATTTTTAAATCGACTTCCATCGAGCCATCTCTTTCCACATACATTAACACAATTTACGGTAGCTCAAATCTCATCAGGTGATAAAAAGTCCTTCCAATATATATTAATTACACAGGCTAACGCAGCAGCTAAATTAATTTGGAAAGAAAATCCAATATTCGACCAATTTAGTGACACTACCTTAGAAACCTTTCTAAGCGTCTAAAAATGATCTCGTTAGTTAAGAAATAGTGAAGCTATGTTGTTTTTATGTTTATGTGTTATCTTTACTGGTAGAACTGATTGTAAAATAGTTTCACTTGATGCTTCACATTAAATTGGTGCCCCTTTTTCAGTCAAATCTCTCTCAACTAAACCTAAAAAACCCACAAACCGAGCAGCTTCATCCACAGACTGTTGGATGAGCCCGTTTCCTTTAAAAGCCTTAAACCTTGCGAATTTTACTCATCACCGGGGGGGATTCTAAAGTGGACTCTGATGAATCTGACAGGACTATTCCGCGGTTCTACCACAGGAGGCCTTGTAGGAGCTGAGAACTTTTGCTAAAATATCATCCCAGACATGACATTGTATCTCCAATTTGGATTTTATTCCTATTACTGCAAAAACTACAATTAATATCCAACTGGAATCGTACAACGTCACGTTAGGATTTAGAAAAAGTCCCCCAGTGGAAGGAAGTCATCTACGGGTTGCAGGGAAAAACTGTGCAACTTGAAGGGCAAAAACTTGAGTGTTTTGAGACAGTAGGTGATTCTCCAACCCCGACCCCATCCTGTAATATCAGAGGGGGTCTGGGGTTGTTCAATCTGACTCATTGATCTTTTATCTGATCAGTTTGCATCAGTTAAAATCTATAACTCAAACACGGCTCTGAAATATGAGCAGCCGAACTGAGCTGAGTATTGATGAAACCACAGAGCTGTTCTGTGGATCTTTTTTTCGCGGTCCCATCCTCGATAATGTCCTCTAAACTATAGACTATAAATACTTAATTCTGTACTATATAAGGCTCTCTTACTCTCTGCAGCAGAAAGAGAAAGTGCAGCAGAGGTCGGATCACAAATAGCGTCCTCGAGTGTTCAAATGAAAATCTTTGTGCCGCAAATTGAGTGTTTATATAACAATATAATGTGATAATTATACATTATTTCAGAGTTTATAGACAGCTTGACCTTTGTTTATTTTTCAAAAAGAAAACGAAGTGAAATTAACTTGATTGACTAACAGTAACAGGGCTACCTAGCAATGGATATTAATACGGTTATAAGGTGCTCCCATTGGGCCAACCCCCCCTCAAAAAAAAAAAAATAAAACAAACCACCTACTGTACTGGAGACACCAAAAAGTCACGATAAGGCACATTATATGGATTAAAAATTAAATTTAAAGACATTTTCAGCATAAAATAAGGCAGAGAACATCAAAATACAGTGTTAGTGGATCCAAGAGATGTAATAAAAGTTTTTTAAAATGACAAATACGTGGTCTATGAAGCACCATTGCTTTATATATGCAACTGGAAAACAATGTGATTAATTATATGGCAACTTCACCGCCTTTACAATGGTCAAAATGCTACATATCTTAAAAGTGAAACTTAGAAAACTGATATTCATCTTCCATCTGAACGTTTTTTTAAAGGATTTTTTGTTTGTTTTTTATCTTCTTAAAGCAAGAACATAAACAGTACTGGCCAGCCAACAGATTCAATAGATACTTTAGGATAAAACTCTGCAGAAAAAAACAAAAAAGAAATGCCACAAACACAGAAACAGCACAAGAGGAAACAGCACTGCGAGGGATCTGATCCATCTGTATCTACAGGGGTAGATAAGGACAAAAGTACCAGGACGCATAAACACTAAAAACACTATCTTCAACATTAGTTATGTCTTTTTAAATACGTAACGCATATGTGTACAAAGCTCTATAGTTCATACTCAAAAGTGGTCACCACACAATTACCTCAAAAAATAGACTGAGAAGAAAAATACTTTGAGAGTACAGGAAAGAACAGAAACAATATGAGAATGTTGCTGAGCCTAAATTACCGACATATTACAGTTATCTGTAGTCTGAAAATAAAAACTCTGACCCTACGACTAAGAATATTCTGTATCAAACATATATTTGTAGCCACTCTGCTGTGAATCGTAAGAAAAACTGGCCTCGTCCTAATCAATACAGAAGTCACTCTACAGGTTGCTGCTATGTACAATAGGTGTAGTCCAGGTAAGTCTTTCTGTCAGCTACTGCTGTCACATGACCCCACACAGGCTGGTTCGTGCGGCAATGTGCACTTCTTCTTGAACTGAAAAGCTGAGGTGGCCTTTTTCTTTCTTAGCGGGACACTTTAAAGCTTCATTTTTGCCCCAATATCACTTTTGAGTTACTCTAACGAGTCCATATACCCCTTGATGTGGCCTCCGATTGCCCTTCTGGTCCCTCCTAAGCCTCGTTTCCACTGTCAGTATGGGACAGTATGGATCAGTACGGGTACGGTTCTAGTTGGTAATGCAGCATTTCCTCTGTGTAAGGGGACCTTACACTTACATGGGGGCTCCTCCCCTAGAGTACTGGACCTGTGTGCTAGGTACCCCAACCTAAAGAGTTGCTAAAATGGTAACAGGTACCACTGGACTGGTACGGTTCTATGGTAACAGAAACGCTGAAATAAGCATACCATTCCGTCCAGTACCATACCGCATAGTGGAAATGGAGCTCTAGTGCCCTTTCGGTCCCTCTAAGCCTTGTTTCCACCGTTGGTACAGTAGGTTATTGATTGGTATGGGTACAGTTTGGGTGGGTACTGCTTTTCCTATGTGTAAGGGGACCTTAAACTTACATGGGGACTCCTCCCCTAGGGTACTGGACCTGTGTGCTAGGTACCCCAACCAAAAGAGTTGCTAAAATGGTACATGGTACAGTATGAATTGGTACGAGCATGGTTCTATGGTTCGGGTCAGTAATGGGTTTCCAATTACACCTCCCCTAGGGTACTTCAGCTGTGTGCTAGGTACCCCAACTAAAATGGTAATGGGTACCATAGGACTGGTATGGTTCCATGGTAATGGAAACAATGAAATAAGGGTACCATTCCGTCCAGTACCGTACTGCACAGTGGAAACAGGGATTTAGTGCCCTTCTGGTCCCTTCTTTGGCAAAAAATGGGAAGCTTTCGTTGCTGTTTGGGCCTTTCATTTATACGATCAGCGGAGCGCGTCCCCAAAGACCAGATCATTTGATGTGGAATCTTTTTGATCAACGACCCTTTTCCATCGCCATGTGTTTGGCAAAACTCAGTTCTTGTACAAAAGAAAAATGGATGACAATCTTACAGAATCTATATCAATGGAACTTCGGTGGTGTTGAGTTGCAAAGTTACACCGCTAATAGACCTTGCGAATCCAACATGAGGCCGGTATCAGGTGCACGTTTTCAAGACTGTTCTCGTCTAAATGAGGCCCTAGTGTCCCTGTGGTTGGCCTAAAACCACCTGCCCCCCTATTAAGAGTTGTAGCCCTCATACTACAAACTATATATACATACTTTATAATACAGCTAGCTTACAATTCTACCAAATATCCACGATTCCTGGATGTCTGTTTCTAGTAGTATCTAGCATGTGTAGTGAAAAGAACTGACAAACACATCAGTTCGATCCTTTAGCTTGACCTCGGGGCAAAAATGAAAGCTAAAAATTCCACTTGCAGATGTATTTTTTCTGGTTTGTGTATTGCATGAAGTGTGTGTTTAATCACATACAGTGTGTGCAGAAGTCAGTTTGATAAATAAGGCTAGCTTCGATGCTACTCTAAGCTTTAGCTCAACGCAATGATTGCACAATAATAAAAAAAACCCTGTAGTCACACAAGCTACTCACTTGACAGAGAAAACCACGTATAGATTTAGACAAGAAGAAATAAAATCAAAACTTAACGATATCAAACTTACAGTAGAGTACATGTATTGCAATATATGTCTATTAGTGTGTCTGTGGGAGACAAACAATACAAGGAACTGCTAAAAAAAAAAATGAGGAAGAAACAAGGCGGTATTGATATAATTTCTGTCGATTTGGATTAAATTAAAGGATAAATTGTCTCCATTCAACAACAGAAAATAGATTAATTATAATATCTGCAATAACATTGTAATGCATATGTCATTAAAGTTGACCCAGCTCTACTGTGAACCAGTTCCTGACTCCTCCTGAGCTACTTCTTGGTAAGAAGAAGCTGATTTATCACTCGCATTTTTATGACTCTGCTTATGGATGCGGTTAATACTTGGTTTTAATACTTGAGAATTAAATGAACCGAAAACATAAGGCTGCTTTTCTCCTGGTTAATTTTCCTGGTCTAGTTTATTTAAAGTGATCTTTTAGTAGAATGAATAAATGGTTCTCGATACCTCTGCACCTGAAGCTTTGGAGTTTGAACCGGCCTTAGAGGAGAGGGCTGGGTCTAATTGCTGGTCAGTTACACTAAGTGAAAGAACAGTGTCTCTGTTAGTGTGTAGGTAGTATAATATCCTCACCGCCGAGCTACGACTTGTAAGGAGACGGGGCTGAGCTGCATAGAGTCCAGATGCGGATCAGAGTTTAAATCCGGTGCTTCTATGTCGCTCGGCCGCAGATTCCCGCCGGAGTGGCGAGGCGGGGGGTGGGGGGAGGGGGCTATGTCTGCAGATGTTTTAGGCAGCGCTGGGCTTTAAGGCAGGTTGGGTGTGTTGGATCCCACGCCACTTAATACTCGTAGGGCTGGGGTCGGGGTCTCTAGGAGACCTGGTCCAGGGCTCTCAGCAGGTCGCAGCCCTGGAGGAGGTGCAGGTTCCCCTGCAGCGGCACGTTGACCTCGCAGTCGTAACGGGTCAGCTCCGGCAGACAGGAGGACTCGAAGGAAGGGCCCAGCAGACGACTGGCTATACCTGCAAAACAGGGGGAATATCATATATCTACCTGTGAACTGTCATTTTGAACCATCATATCAACTCAGTCCATCTGTTTTTAGCTGCCTTGCTACTGAAAATAAGTGTAAATACCATTATTATTACCTCAATCACTTGCTGCTAGTCACTTTCATCACTTTTATAATTAATCTTCCATAAGTTCTGCAGAGTTTATGGTCAGTACAGGTCAAAAGTCTGGACACACCTTCTCATTCAATGTGTTTTCTTTATTATTATTTATTAATAGGAACCCTGATTTTTTCCATAAAAACCTCCTTGTTTCCTTGTTATCACCAGTTTTCTGGTCTCAGTTATGACGGATACAGATCATTGATTATAGAATAGAATATTCTAGCCTTTATTGTCATTATAGAAGGTGCAATGAGATTTAAAGCTTCACCATAAATAAACAGGAAAAATATATTTAGTTTTCTTTATTTTCATGACTATTTACAGTGTAGATTCTCACTGAAGGCATCAAAACTAGGAATGAACACGTGAACAAAGGTGAAATAACTGAAAACATGTTTTATATTCTAGTTTCTTCTAATTTGCCACCCTTTTCTCAATCAGAACTCATTATTCTGCCACAGAGACAGTTTTATTTATTAACATGTACCTCTATTCTATTCATTATTTCTATTCTTTGTTATCCGAGATAATGACAATAAATACTAACATATGATAAGATAAGATGAGATAATCCTTTATTTGTCCTAGGTAGGAGGGAAATTGCATTAGCAACAGTCTATATATAGACTATATATACAAATAAATAGAATACAATATAATATAGGACAGATGCACCATATGTACAAGATAGATGCTGCAGTGAGTAGATTAGGTTATTGCACATGGAAATTGACTGATTAATAGCTTTAATGCTAATTTAGCCACGTTAAATCCCATTAATTTATGCTAACAACAGTGGAAATAACAAGGATGTTGTTCAGGATGCTTTATAAATAAAGTTTGATTGATTGATTGAGTGGGAACCCTGATTAGTATATTAATAATGGAAAATTAAATAGGAAATTTAAAAAATAGGGGCATTTATTGACATGGAGGTTAATTAGTGTATTGAGTCATTTATTTATTCATTTTTAATTAGGGTGGTTTTGGTCCCCATTACAAATAGTTTCAAGGAATTTCTAGAAATTGGAAAATCAAGAACAAGAAAACTAATATTGAATCGATAAAGTTAATGATTGAATGGTTTTATGAGGAGATTTCCTGTTAAATCCAGGTCCTGCTCACCTGCTGGCTTGTTAGAAGGCAGCATCCTATAATCCGTGCAGCTCTTTTGGGCAAAGCCTTTATCAGTGATGCTGGCTAAGCCGTCTCCTCCGTACTGACACTTCCTGTGTTGCTGCAGGGAAACGCCGCCCGCCGCCATCATCCTGCCCATCCCGGACTCTGGAGGAGGAGGAGAAGAGGCGGGTTTCAGGGAAACCGGTTCTGGTCCAGGACCAGTTATGATGTAATTCAGGGGAGTCAAACTCAGTTTCATCCCGGGACACATCAGTGGTCTGGTTTCACTCAAAGGGCTAAATATAAAGATATTTATCTACCTATTATTATGTGTTATTATATTAGTTAACTGCCTCTCCACTCATCATAGTGCTGGTGACAATTCACTAAGTTTATTAAATAGAAGTTAAAAATATTCTGATGCAGAAAAACATGTAAAATCATCACAGATATTTAGAGACTCATACAAGAATAACCACTATTAACTATTAGATTTATAAAGTTTGTAAATTACAGATTTATTCCTGTTTATTCCCATATATTCCAGTTTATTCCCATATATTCCAGTTTATTCCCATATATTCCCATTTATTCCCATATATTCCTATTTATTCCCATATATCCCTGTTTATTCCCATATATTCCAGTTTATTCCCATATATTCATCATTTATTCTCATATATTCCCATTTATTCCCATATATTCCTATTTATTCCCATATATCCCTGTTTATTCCCATATATTCCTGTTTATCCCCATATATTCCTGTTTATTCCCATATATTCCTGTTTATTCCCATATATTCCTATATGGGAATATATGGGAAATGAGGTGGCGGCCCAGATTTGGCCCCCGGGCCTTGGGTTGGACACCGATGTTGTAATTAAAGGTGTTTACCCGTCAGGGATCCTGTGCTGAGGGAACGATCCATGGACACACAGCTGCTGTCCCCCCTCATCTTCTTCCACACGATGTCCGACGGTTTAATTTCACCCTGAAAACAAGAATTTAGACGTTTCACATCATGAAAATCACCAATGATGCACTTTAATTTAAATACATGTAGTGTTTGTGCTGTGGTCACGTGTCATATGACGTCACCTCCAAATATGGTCATATGTAGGATATGACCATATTTGGAGGTGACAGATTAGCAGCCAATTGTAAAAGTACAAAACTTTATTGTTTTAATGTTCCACTTTTTGATGATTGACTAATCATTGCAGCTCTAACTTGAAATATTGACGAGTAGCTGCAGACTTTAGCTTGGATTTGTCCATTTTGCTGTTTGATTTATTATATATAATCACTTAATCACTAATTAGAGCTTAATTATGCGACGTTACCTGGACGTTACAGTTGATTTAATTAAATGAGAAACTCACCATCTGAGGGAAGGAGCGTTTGATGCTGTTGGAGACTCTGGCTGGACTCATGTCTCTGTAGGCCTGTACAAAATTACCCATGGACCTGCACACACACACACACACACACACACACACACACACACACACACACACACACACACACACACACACACACACACACACACACACACACACACACACACACACACACACACACACACACACACACACACACACACACACACACACACACACACACACACACACACACACACACACAGGAATCAATACTACAAACTACTTTCTTGTTGAGAATGCTTCATTCTTCCTCTATAGTTTCCAGTGTAAACTGTTTCCAGCTGTGCTAACATGTTAGCATCAAGGGTTTTCTAATCATCCATTAACCTTCTGATCAATAATCAAACACATTGATCCATTAGAACACTGGACTGATAGTTGCTGGAAATGCGCCTCTATACACCTATGTGTATTGATGCAGCAAAAAACAGACATTTGCAGCTAGAATAGTCATTTATGAGTGTGTTTATGATTAGTTTAAAGTTATCTTCATTGATAAAAACAGTGATTTTCTTTCAAAAATAAGGAAATTTCTAAGTGAGCCCATTCTTTGGAATGGTAGTGTAAGTAAAAATTGAAAAATAAAGCAAAAACACTTAAAATAAGCTAAATTATCTATCTAATTCTACCCAATATTGGACTATTTGTACCAAAATAAAAGCACCACTGTATAAATTCATACTTTGTGCTGCAGGAACAGATAAAAACCAGTTACGAAGCCTGAAATCTTTGATTTGCTCTGACTTTTAATGCACCGACACGTGTTTTTGGGGGCGTGTTGCGTCACCTCTGTTTCTGCAGGACTTGCGGCATGTTCCGCTGGCAGGACGGACGCTCCTCTCCGGACAGCGAGTCCATCAGGTAGGTCTTGCCGGCAGCTTGTTGTGGTTGGTAGGTTAACAGGGGGTCCGGAGGCCACTGCAGTTTCTGCCTGCCCCCCATAGAGGACAGAGGGGTGCTGGCCCCGTACGGGATGTTCTGCATGTGGCCCGCCATGTAATGGCCGACCTGGGTCTCCATGGCTCCCTGACCGGACCCCCTCTTGTCGCCCGTGGTCCAGGAGCCGGCCAGCGGGTAGTGGCCCGGAGGCTGGGGCGGCGAGGCCAGCGGCTGGAAGAGGCTGGTGATGTTGCTGAAGCTCTCCTGGCTGGGCTGGTGGCCGCCGCCGGCCCCCATGGATCCACCTGGACCCCCTTCAAGCTGGTCCGACTCCACGATGATGGGATTCAGCTGGAAGTCCTCGCCGTCCATCGGGATGTAAGGAGCCAGGGTGTCCAGGTCCAGGTCACTGAGGTCCCGATCCCTCTGAGAAAACAACACACAAACACCATTTAAAGCTAGTTAATAGTTTTCACGGTTGTAGAAACAAAAGGAAAAGAAAAGGCTCATGAGTTAAATCAACAGGTTCTGCTGCACAGAGACATTGAGCTTTATTTATACATTAACAGCCACTGGAGCTAACGTTATCCGAGAACATCTAACGTCTAATCTAAATTTACCCCGACCCACTGAAGCTAACGTTAACCCAAACCCTCTAAAGCTAATGTTAACCCAGATCCACTGGATCTAACTTTAACCTAGAGTCTCTAAATCTAACGTTAACCCTGAAGCTAATGTTAACTCAGTTCCACTGGAGCTTATGTTAGCCCAGCTAACATTAACCTAGACTATCTGATTCTAATGTTAACCCAAATTCACTGGAGCCAACGTTAACCCAGAACCTCTAAGGGTAACGTTACCCAGAACATCTGACACTAACCTAAACCTAGGTCCAGTGAAGCTATTGTTAACCCAGAACCTCTAAAGCTAACGGTAACCCAAATTCAATGGAGCTAACGTTAACCCAGATCCTCTAAGGGTAACATTACCCAGAACATCTGATGCTAACGTTAACCTGGAACCTCTACAGGTAATGTTAACCCAGAACATCTGACGCTAACATTAACGTTCTGGATCTAACTTCAACCCAGACCCACTGATTCTGACGTTAGCGTAGCATGCTACCCACCTCCATGTCTGCAGGGCTGTCGCCGCCCTCCGTGTCCAGGGTGAACATCTTCTCGGTCAGCTCCACCTTCAGGTCGCTGTCCACGGAGCTGTAGTAGTCCCCCGGGCTGCTGGGCTGGAACAGGAACCAATGGAGGTGTAGGGAACACAAACAAAGAGCAAGAGATGAGTTTCCACAAAGGCGCCATTCACCGCTAACAGAGGCCGTTCCTTCCTTATTCTCACACACACACACCACTGCCAACTGGCAGTAACCTCTGACCCCCCCCACCCGGGCCTCACTCATCAACGGTCTCACCGTGGAGCAGCTGCTCAGACTCGGGGTGGCGCTGCCCGGCGGCGGATTCTGCTGCACGGTGAACGTGGCGGCGGCCATGTTGGACATGTCCCCCTGGACCGGAGCCGGGGTCTGGGCCGACGCTGGAGGAGCAGGTTTGTGGCTCTCGCCGGCCCAGGAAGGAGGTCCTGGAGGGGGCATCGCCGCTGCTGACACCTGGGTGTAGCCTGCAGGCTGCTCCTCAAAATGAGGCCGACCTGCAACATAAAGGAATGTTCCAGCATCAATATATATCATCAATATCCACATCATCAATACTATAAGAACATAGTTTAATAGAATACCAGTAGGAGAAACTATTTAGATATTTAATTCAGATTTGATTATTTAATTGGCTCCTTTATAATAAACATCTTACAGAATATATTCTTCATGTTCTATAATTTATGGATGAATAATTGACTTTTGAACTCATTGATTATTGAACATTGAATTGCAGATAATTTAGCTTATTTCAAGTTATTCTTTCCTGATTTGGGTCAGTTTGGTCTTGTTTTAAGTTTTAAATGAAGGATTTTTATCTTTATTAAAACATTTTTAGATTTTTTTTTGCAATATTCAAACTATATTTGCTCAAAGTATCAGCTCACATGTTGTAGATTTATTTTAATTCCCGGTTAAAGTCCAATAACCTTTGTAACATTTGCAGGAAGCTAAGGCTTAGCTAAAGCTAGCCTTAGCTAAAGCTAAAGCTAAGGCTAGCTGGTTAACTAATGCTACCTGTGTGTGCTAGCCTACCAAACATTATCTTGGGCTACGATTTGGCCCATTTCTAGTGAGATTATTGTTATTTTGGGTGATTATTATTGGTCTAAACTACATAAATCTCTACCGAAGTCTAGCGGGATGATGGTGTCTCCGGCAGTCGGGGCCAGCTGGGTCAGGTCCTCCGGTTCCTCTTTGAGTTTGGTGAACAGGGTCTCTCCCGGATCTCCGGCCACGCCTACTCCTCCGGCCGTGAAGAAGCTGCTCATACGACACGGTTTGAACAACGACTCCGTCTGCTCCAGAGACAAAATCATCGACTTCTCCTCCACGTCACTGAGGGTTCGGAGAAGGAGAGAAGTTCAAATGTAAAGGTCTGGGACCATGTGGATCCCTGTAGTCCACATCCACACTGAGGTTTTACATTGAAAACTATATCTGTCCATATAAATGCATCACATGACCCTTCACATGCACTGGGCATGAACATGCATGGAATGCATTAGTCGATTAATCGATTAGTTACCAGCTATTATAATCAATCACCAACTAGTCTGATAATTGATTAATGGATTTCAGTCATTTTTATAGAAGAAAATGTCCAAATTCTCTGGTTCCAGCTTCTCTGATTATTTCCTGGTTCATCTGCATAATTATATTAATTTATTATGTTTTATTCCATAACTTTATCTAGTGGGAGCATGTAAATGTTAAATAGTAGAGGACCCAGAATTGAACCTTGAGGGACTCCACAGGCTATGTCAGTATGTTCAGATGTGTAGTTACTTATGGACACAAGCTGTTTTATTGCTGTGAAACCTGACTAGAAAACATCAAAACAGCTGTTCAGTGCTATAAAATTAGTCTTAAACTCTTTAAAAACTGATTTCTTAATGATTTTATTATTTAAGATTAATTATTTTGAGAATGAGGCGTTTATAACAGAAGAAGAACACGTTTTTGCCTCCTCATGTGAAGGGACGATTTCCTAAAATCTTCTTATGAATGGGATTCTTTTTTATAAAAATGGAGGATAAAAATACCTGTAGCATGGTAGATCTGTTAGTTTCCAACTATTTTGATAATCGATTCATCGATTCGAGTCATTTTTATAGAAGAAAATGTCCAAATTCTCTGTTTCCAGCTCCTCTTCTCTGATTATTTCCTGGTTCTCTAATAACAAACCGATGAAACATTTCTTACCTGAGGACGTAGTTGATGCAGACGATGCACTGAGGCTGGGAGTTGCGGCTGTTGTAGATGACGGTTCCCTGAGTCTCCACCCAGACGAAGCCTCCGTTCTTCGCCAGCATTCGATACTGACGACTCACGGCTTGACCCTTGGTGCACACTGACACACGAGGAGGGAAGAAGCTGTTACTGCTCACGTTACTGGAGGAGAGTCCAGGTAAAAATGGTTTAACACCAGCCTCCCAGTGAAATCCTTGATTTCAGTCAACGCCATCTGTGTATGTGTATTATTCTAACACAAGTATATTACTCTCCATACCCTGACTACAGTATACGGCTCATTTTAAATCACAAATAGGACACAAATCACTCAGTAAATGTCAAATTTTACCATTTTAACCATTGTGTAAAACTGAGGTTTGAGCAGTGGTGTCAAAAGTAAAAGTATAGATGCTGCAGTTTAACCCCTTGACCTCCAGCCCTTTTTTATGTTTAGGACATCCCCATAGTCAGTAGGTATGTCTGGAATAAACACAGAGATGTTGGTCGACACTAAACGACCATTTATTGATCTCAAATAAACATTTTCATCCCAAAACAGCAACAAAAAAACACATTTTTTGTTCGTCGCTTCAAACAAGCGACTTTTTACTGTAGTGTTTTTTGGCTGCTAGTTTACTGAGTTTTTGTCATAAAGCTACACTGATGGTACCGTTGGACTCGTCACAGTCTCAGCTTTCATATGAGATGTTATTTGTTTGTATAACATGAAGTATCAGAGCGCTAGCCATCAAAATGTGGCGAGTGGGTTGGCTTTATGATCGTATACCGATTTTCATATTTGTTAATTAATTAGCTTGGTGTTGGAGTTGTGTTTGGTGTGTGTAAATATGACTTATATGTGCTTGTAGTGGAGTTTCTCCTGTTTAATTTGATGTATAGCTTCACTATATTTGTACATGATTAGTGCAGCAATCTCCAAAATCCCCTGTGGGGAACCTGGAGTTTAACGGGTTAAAAACACTCTTGAAGTATCAACTTGACGTCTTTAGTATGAGCTCAAAAACCGACTTAAAGTATAAAAGTATGAAGTAACGAGACGTTTTGGTTTTAAAAATGTCAGCAATAGAAAGTGTGTGAAAATGTAATGAGTAGAAGTCAGAAGTAGGCAGAAAAAATAGTAATGGAGTAAAGTATAGATGCCTGCAAAGTGTACTTAAGTACAGAAACGAAGTATTTGTACTTCGTTACTTGACACCTCTGGGTTTGAGATTATTATCGAGATTATTTCACATGTTAAGAGAATAAAAAACGTGACATTTATCCCTTTAATGATAATTTAAAACACATTTTTAAGTAGCTGAATCTGCATTTATATTGTTATTATTGATAGAACCCACCGTGACTCTGATGTCACTGGCCCTTTAAATGTTAATGAATAATTCCTCATTTCCAGCTTTATCCTCCTCCATCCTGATAAAGGCCCTAAATGAATCACCTGGTGTGGTCATGTGACCATGTGACAGGTGTAAAAGGTTCAAACAGCTGGATTTATTGTAATAACATGCCCTATATTACATTTAACCTGCTCCAACCACGATTCTTAATTAAATTGATATAAAACAAGTGTCACATCAGGTTTATTAACCTTAAAATAGTTGTGGAAACAATAAGAAAAACAGTAATTTAGCTGATTCACTTACTTTTGAAATAATTTCTGCATAATTATATTAATTTATTTTGTTTTATTCCATAACTTCAACCAGTGGGAGCATGTAAATATTAAATAGTAGAGGACCCAGAATTGAACCTTGAGGGACTCCACAGGCTATGTCTGTATGTTCAGATGTGTAGTTACACAAGCTGTTTTAATGTTATAACTCAAAGTTATAGCTGTTATATATGTTGCAAATAAAAAGACTAAATATGTGCTATAAAAACAGCAAAAACTGCCAAGCTGAGGAATAAATTTACCATAAATATATATAACATCACAAATCTATGATACTGGGAGTTAGTATTTCAAGAAACGTTTGATCTGTTTAATATCACTGAGAATTTTGTGTGTTTTTTGTTAAATTAGCATTTTTCTACTGTATTTCTCGCCTTAAACTGAAATAATATTGCAGCAATAATAGGAGTGAGTGTAGAGGGACGTGTAAAATAGAATATCAACGTTTAAAGGAGGATTTTCAGTCTTTAATCCCTGAGATGTGGAGATATTCATCCTATTTATCATAAAGTTCATATAAAGCTGTGTTAATCACACATTCAGGGGGAAATTACTTATTAAACTAATGAAAACGATGTTTATTCTCATTTATTATTAGTAAAATCAAAGGAAATTTGTACTTATTTCATTAAGATTCACACCAAATAAGAAAATGACTGATGTGAATACCAATATCCCTGATTTATTGTGAGTATTTGAGTCCAGTATTCATCCCACCAGTGTGTTCCTCTCTGTCTAATCGGTTGATTAATCTCTTCTGGGACTTTTAGTGTGAAGTCGTGAAATCCAGCAAACATCAGAGAAGTGGGATGTTTGACTTGAGATGTGCTGCTGGCCGAGACCCAGAGATCAGCTCTGGCGTGGGAAAGAAGCCGGACCGTGGTCAGAGAGTGCACACCAGGCCACTGACTCCCCCTGTGTGTGTGTGTGTGTGTGTGTGTGTGTGTGTGTGTGTGTGTGTGTGTGTGTGTGTGTGTGTGTGTGTGTGTGTGTGTGTGTGTGTGTGTGTGTGTGTGTGTGTGTGTGTGTGTGTGTGTGTGTGTGTGTGTGTGTGTGGGAAGCTCGAGGCAACGTTACATGTAGCGTAGAACGCTGGTAGCATGTACTGATCGACGGGCTGGTCACGTTGGTCGTGAGAGCTGGTCGTGTGTGTGTGTGTGTGTGTGTGTGTGTGTGTGTGTGTGTGACATAGAGGGAGATAGAGAGCTCTTTATGTCAGCAGATTTCAGCGAACGAAGGACTGTAAACGCAGATGATTAAGACCAGAGGAAAAGACATTTCACACACACACACACACACACACACGCACACACACGCACACACACGCACACACACGCACACACACACACACACACACACACAGAAGATAACACTGTAGTCTTTCACCATATTTTCTCACACTCAAAATGAACAAAATGACAGATATGTGTATATAAATATACACATATCTGTCACTTTTAATTAACTTGTTGTTAACATGTTCTATATAAATAAAGTTGTCGTGCATTGAATAATGACAATAAATTATTTCTATTCTAGTTTTTATTCTAATACATGAGTTGGTGAGAAATAAATCAGTTTCATAACTGAAATAATTTAAATAAAAATAATCAATAAGTGAGTTTCGAGTAAATTAAAAGTTTCTCTGTTTATTGATTGTTTGAATAAAGCTTTGCTGATTCAAATAATGATAATAAATGTGGAATATCTCTACAACCACAAAGGTTTAAACCATTTTAATTGTTTTTCTATGTATTTCTACTGATTTACACTTAGTTAAATTTAAATAGGAGTTTTCAGATGTGGATTTAACAGATATTATACATGTTTAAATTATATTTATTTTATTTTATTAAGAACTTTGTGCAGTATTTTTACTATTAATCAACTCAAGTGTCTCAAACTGGCTCCACTTTAATAAACTAAAACATTAAATTAAACTATTATACTACAACAGTCTGTTTAATACTTTAACTTTTCATATTTTAAGTATAATTTTTATATTTAAACAGTATTTCTACTCTAAGAATCTGAGTATTTATTCCACACAGGACAGTCGACAGTACATATATGTGTAAGTGAAGCATTAAAAGCTATAGGGAGACACACACACACACACACACACACACACACAGATTAGAATGTAATAGAGGCCAGCTGGTCCCCTGTTTGTGACGGCAGATGTTTAAACCTCCTCAGGCCGTCTCTGTTTAATTTAATAAAATACATCTTAATCATTCTGTCACACACACACACACACACACACACACACACACACACACACACACACACACACACACACACACACACACACACACACACACACACACACACACACACACACACACACACACACACACACACACACACACACACACACACACACACACACACACTCATATGTATTATGCTTTCCTATTACACAGGTCTTCCTACCACATCAATGAACATGTTAAAACTCATTTTAACCTAAAAACTGTAAATTTAATTTAAATTTGAAGCTTCTTTCATTGGTTTTAAGCTAATTAACCAAACTTTAAACCTTAATAATCCTGCTTTTCTACATATATACACATATATGTGGTTGTTAATGTAGAAATCAAGATAAAGTCCCAGTTTATTCTATATATATTTGGCCGAATAAACTGATTCTGAACAGTCAAAAACGCCTCAGTAGCATCTTCTAACTTGTATAAAATTGATATTTCACAATTAAATGTTTAGCTTGTTAATGTCTGTTTTACTTGTATGTAAAGAAATTACCTTCACAGCAGGAATTATACAAAGATTATTGATATTTCATTAGAAATTACATGATTAATGCATATTTGGTGAGGACTAACATGACCTTTGACCTGAGAAAGTGGGGAAATAGATGATTTGTGTGTTCTTATGGTTGTTTTGGCTGTTGGAAATAAGCGTGTGTGTGTGCGTGTGTGCGTGTGTGTGTGTGTGTGTGTGTGTGTGTGTGTGTGTCCTTACAGTTGTGGTGGCTCTTGATGACGCTGTCAGAGTCGAGTGCGTGGTAGAAGTCGTAGACAGATCGACCCAGCAGATCTTCTGGGGTGTAACCCATCAGCTCCGTCACCCTGAAAACAACAAAAACAACTAAATCACCTTCATCTTCTTCATCTTCTTCCTTTAAAAGACCTAGGCCTCGATTTGGAAAAGAAACAGAGACGCAGACGTTTGTCCAAAAATAAGAATAATTCACATTCTCGCTCTGTTTCCTAATTCTCTGATTCTGGGAAACATTAATCTCTGTCCCTGTATTTCTACAATGGAATTAGAGGCACTACTCCTTGGTGTCTGCACAGAAATACACTATAAAATACAATAAATTAACGATAAGGTACTAAATATACAAATATACAATATATACCAAAGATATAGATAAAATACTATGGTTGAAGAGATGAATTCAAGGTTCACAAAAGGAGAATTGCACATTTACAAGGAATAATTGCACATTTAAGGGGAGAATTGCACATTTACATGGATAATTGCACATTTACGAGAAATAATTGCACATAGATAATAGCTTCAAAGCTCAAAACTGGAGGATCAGAGGTAAAAAATAGAGAACCACAGTTTAGCTGCTGCAAAAGTGTTAAAACACGTTAAAGATGATCAAAATCCCTGGTTGTTATATTTCAGTTTATCAAGGCTCTAAAATCCTGTTTCCTCTTTGTCACTTTTTAGCTTAAAGCTGCAACATGACGTGAAATAATAAATGAAGGAGTCTGAATATTTAGTCTGAATACTTCTCCTGCTCCAAACTGTGAGAACAGAATCCAAACTGACGACAGGAAGTGACCCCGAACACGAGGTTTTATGGGTATAAGGAGCCCGGGGAGGGAGAAGTTCAGCGCGTTTGACCTAAATTAAAGCGAGTTTCACTTGGCAAAAAGCCCGGATCTACCAAGGATTTAAAAAAAATAGGGGCTGTCAGACTTCCACCAAAAACCGAAGATCGAACTTCGAATTCCTTGCGCCAGAATTCCCGGGATTTTTGGGGCGAAAACGCGAAATGTGAAGATAAACTGTGAGTTGTCAACAACCCCTGAAAGATGAGGATGACGTGCTGATTTATTGTGAGAGAAGTCCTGGGATTACGTAACGGTGACAGCTGCAGCCGCAGGAAATAAAAAAAGACTTGACGCAAAAAAAGGAGAGTTGGAGCGAAAGGAAAACAGAAAGTCATCCAAGAACGGCTGCAGTTAAAATAGCATCAAATTATAATAATGATGATGATGATGATGATCTTTTCTGGCTCTCGACCTTCAACACTCTCTCACTAACTGGAGACTCCAAACTTCTCTTTTCTTCAGTGTTTAAACCTTCTTTTTGTTCAACATTTAGTTTAAATTATTAAATTATGATGCATGAAGTTTCTCTGTGTGTGTGAGCTGCATTTTGACCAGATGGTGGCGCTGTAACTTTTACATTTTGTCCAGAAATGTACGAATGTTAATCAGAGGATTAATGAGTCCAGTTTTGTCACTTCTTTTTGAGTAAAAATCATCAAATTTAACCCAGAACATCACTCATAAAGCTCGCATGCACACACACACTCACACACACACACACACACACACACACACACACACACATGCACACACAGACGCACTCACATGCATAGACATGCACACACGCACACACGCACACACATACAGACACATACAGACACATACACAGAAACACATGCACACAGACACGCACATGCATAGACATGCACACACATACAGACACACACATTCACATACAGACACATACACAGACACACACGCACACAGACACGCACACACATGCACACACACACGCACACACAGACACACACATGCACAGACATGCACACAGACACGCACATGCACACAGACACACAGACACACGCACACATGCGCACACACATACACAGACACACATGCACACAGACAAACAGACACACACACATGCATGCGCATGCACACACACAGACACACGCACAGACACACGCACAGACACACGCACAGACACACGCACAGACAGGCACATGCACACACAGAGGTTTTAATGTTTCCTAATTCAAATTTGCTTTATTACTTTACTTTTACTTTATTAGCATCAACACTTAAATTCAGGATGTGTGTGTGTGTGTGTGTGTGTGTGTGTGTGTGTGTGTGTGTGTGTGTGTGTGTGTGTGTGTGTGAACATCTCTCATAAAGTTCATGTTTGTGGTGTGTGTTAACGTTTTTAAAGTTGTCATTGTACATTATGTTTAATGACAATAAAGATTATTCTGTTCTTAACCCTCCTGTTATGTTACGGGTCAAATTTTAAAGTTTGAAGATCTAGAAGAAATAGTTTAATCTTCACCTTAATTAGTGTGATCAATGTCTCCAGATGCAGCAGCAACTCATGTTGGAATTGAATATTTTGTCAAAAACGTTAAATACAGAGGATTTAATACCTGGAGATAAGAGCGAGCAGCAATGTGAGAACATGGAAGATCAGCATTAATGAAACTGGATCCATTTTGGTTGGTTTGCAGGTGTAGAAGTGAACCACAGTGGAGTCTATATGCTAATTAGAAAACATTTTATTACTGGTGCAGACCTGAATGAACCAAACTAATGAGCTTTGATTCAAATGAACCGTTCGGTGCATTAGTGTAGGATTTAGAGAGAAGGTTTGTTGTGCAGGGATTAAACTGCACTAACGGGACTCGTTTGCATCGTTTTTGACGTGTGCACGATCACTTTCTCCACAGGAAACTTTGTCCTGAAGCTTGATGAGATTACAGGTCTGCAGACACACACTCCTGTAACTGGTGTGTGTGTGAAAGACTTCTTGAACAAGACTGAACAAAATATTTGGGTGCAAACAAACCAAGTTCAAGATGCCCGCCACAAAACACACACACACACACACACACACACAAACATGAGTGATCTGATGTCAGACAGAAGCTTAAGTGACAACTTTGAAAGGCTGGAATGTATGTGTTGTTATAACAGTAGTAGTGTGTGTTTGAAGGCTTGTTGACACGTGTGTGTGTGTGTGTGTGTGTGTGTGTGTGTGTGTGTGTGTGTGTGTGTGTGTGTGTGTGTGTGTGTGTGTGTGTGTGTGTGAGACGATGCCGTGACAGCGTCTTATTAAAGTGTTAATGTTTCATCTCTGGCTCTGGTTTCCATGCTGACCTGCCAAGTTAAACGTTCAGTCAACACTGTGCAATCAGTCAGAGCAGAGTGTGTTGTTGTGAGCGGATCCTGCTGTGACTGGCAGCGACTCACCAGCCACAGACTCTAACAACAACTGATGAGACATGAGAGGAAGAAAAATGAGGCTGTTTTCACTCATATTTGAGGATTTCATGATATTTAACAGGTTAGATCTGCTCATGGTAGAGATTTCTCTGATAGTTGTTGTCATACGGAGGCAGGCACACACACACAGACACACACAGACACATAGAGACACACACACATGCATAGACATGCACACATGCATGCACACACACACGCACACACAGATGCACACACATGCACAGACATGCACACACGCACACACATGAACGCACACACACATGCACATACATGCACAGACACACACACAGACATGCACACATGCACAGACACAAACACAAATGCACGCAGACAAACACAGACACACACGTGTGCGAGTGCGTGCACACACGCACACACATGCACACACAGAGACACACAGAGATGCACGCACA
This sequence comes from Lepturacanthus savala, assembly GCA_030544235.1. Classification (NCBI taxonomy): domain Eukaryota; kingdom Metazoa; phylum Chordata; class Actinopteri; order Scombriformes; family Trichiuridae; genus Lepturacanthus; species Lepturacanthus savala. The sequence goes on from CM060478.1 coordinate 3,054,445, forward strand.
TGCATAGTCATGCCACATGCACACACATAGACACACACAGACATGCACACACGCACGCACATGCAGGCACACACACATGCACATACATGCACACACAAAGATATACATAGACACACACAGACACGTACACACACATGCACATACATGCACAGACACATACACATGCACACAGACACACACACATACATGTGGACACATGCACACACACAGACACAAACATACATGCACACAGACACACACAAACACAGACCCACACATGTGGGCGTGCACACACACACACAGACACATGCACCAACATGCACATACACACACAGAGGTTTTAATGTTTCCTAATTCAAAGTTACGCAACTTTATTAGTATCAAGACTTAAATTCAGGATGTATGTGTGTGTGTGTCTGTGTGTGTGTGTACCTCTCATCACAGTAGGTGAACTTCATGTCCATGCTGTGTCTGTATGTGTGTGTGTGTGTGTGTGTGTGTGTGTGTGTGTACCTCTCATCACAGTAGGTGAACTTCATGTCCATGCTGTGTCTGCTCAGAAACGTCTTGCTGTCCAGCGGCGTGTCGATGTTGGACGGGTGTGGGATGGGTTCACACATCAGGACAGCACAGGTGAGCGGAGGCTCCTTGAAGCCACACAGCACCCGGGGGGGACAGTTGTTGTACATCTTCAGGTGACCAGTGCAATGCAGCACCTGGAGGAGGAGGAAGAGGAGGATGAAGGTGGAGATCTCATCTTATTTACTATGAATATCTTCTTTACATCCATTCTATTTGACTGTGTTTGCAGTTCATAAGTAAAAGCTTCACTATGAGATTATGAATATGGAAACATTTAAAAATACATTTCTGCAATACAAACACAATTCCTCAGACTTTATTATTGTAAATTACTCCCAGATTTGATGTTTTCTGGGCCTAAAAATGATTCAAATAAATGAATCTGAAAAGCAGCAGATCCTTTATCGCCACTTTTATCACATAATACTCAATGAGAATTATTAAAATACATAAATATCATGTTAAATATTAAAATCTTCTATCTGAAAAAGAACAAACCGTCAGATAAATGTCGTGGAGGAGAAAATATATTGAAATATAGTGAAGTGTAACATCACATGGAAATACTCAAGTAAAGTAGTAAAATCAGAAAAAAATGATCATTTTGCAGTAGTCTCTTATTTTTTTCCAGAGCTGTGCAAACACTGTAGACATCTAGATTATATGCAGACGCAAACATGTTGCAGACGTCTATATTATATGCAGACATTGCAGGCGTCTATTTTATGCAGACATTGAAGATGTTGCAGATGTCTGTTATATGCAGACGTCTATACTATATGCAGACATTGCAGAGGTTGCAGACGTCTATATTATATGCAGACATTGCGGGGGTCTATTTTATGCAGATTTGCAGATGCTGCAGACGTCTATATTATATGCAGACATTGCAGAGGTCGCAGACGTCTATACTATATGCAGACATTGCAGAGGTTGCAGACGTCTATATTATATGCAGACATTGCAGAGGTCGCAGACGTCTATATTATATGCAGACATTGCAGAGGTCGCAGACGTCTATATTATATGCAGACATTGCAGAGGTCGCAGACGTCTATATTATATGCAGACATTGCGGGGGTCTATTTTTTGCAGACACTGCAGATGTTGCAGACGTCTGTTATATGCAGACGTTGCAGATGTTTACATTATATGCAGACATTGCAGATATCTATTATATGCATACAATGCAGACGTCTATATATTAAATGCAGATTCTGCAGACATCTATATTATATGCAGACGTGTTATATGCAGACGTTGCAGATGTCCATATTATATGCAGATGTTGCTGATGTGTTATATGCAGACGTTGCAGACGTCTATATTATATGCAGACGTTGCTGATGTGTTATATGCAGACGTTGCAGACGTCTATATTATATGCAGACGTTGCTGATGTGTTATATGCAGACGTTGCAGACGTCTATATTATATGCAGACGTTTCTGATGTGTTATATGCATACACTGCAGACGTCTATATTATATGCAGACGCTGCAGACGTCTATATTATATGCAGACGTTTCTGATGTGTTATATGCAGACGTTGCAGACGTCTATTATATGCAGACGCTGCAGACGTCTATATTATATGCAGACGCTGCAGACGTCTATATTATATGCAGACATTGCTGATGTGTTATATGCATACGCTGCAGACGTCTATTATATGCAGACGTTGCAGACGTTGCAGACGCTGCAGACGTGTCTCCTACCTTCCAGCTGGCTGACTTGAGGTTGACGGTGCGTCCTCTGTTGGTCACTGTGCATTTCATCCTCATGAAGAAATCTCTCTCGGTGCTCAGCTCCTTCACCTTCTTACTGAAGTTGCTGCCTGGAAACACACACACACACACACACACACAGAAACACACACGCAAATCAGCTCAGTCTCGCTGCACAATAACCAGATGTGCTGCTTTCTGTTGCCATGAATTCCACAGCTGGATCTGACTCATGACAGCAGTTTTACATTAATTATGTTTAACTCCAAATGTTTTTGTGACAAATTCATCAATTTGCGATTTTTCTGTTTTCTTGGAAAAACTGAAAAAAAAAGATAATTTGAAATTCTGCAGACTGAACTGAATGAACCTGTTATCTGAACCGTAAAACCTTTTGACATTCGGCAAAAAATAGTTTTCCTCTAAAACGATAAAAAAACGCTGGATGAGTTAAATTCTTATTTTATAGTTTTTTCTCTTTGTGTGATTCTTATTCTACTCTTATTCTTTGGTTTAATTGATACTCCACACAACTTATTATATACGTATTATACTCCATCACTTTTGTCTCCATTTCATTCTTATTCTACAGTTTTTCTTTCATTCAGTGTCAAAATCAACAACAAAACAAAAAAAGAAGTGAACCCTCCCCCCGTATGTGACTGGGAAAACACTCAAGGTTTACACACACACACACACACACACACACACACAAGGTTGAAACTGGGCCGGTTGCATCATGAGGTCAGAGGTCATCGTGGTGCTGCAGCCACTGAGCCGAGCGCTGAAGTGTGTTTTTTGTCAGTTTCCACACTTGTGAGTGTCTTTATCTCCCACTTCAACACTACTTTTGTTTTGCCTTTTAATCCTCACACAAGATAAAAATGTGTGTGTGCGTGTGTGTGTGTGTGTGTGTGTGTGTGTGTATTGAAGGCAAGGGGATTATAAAATATACTATATTGTTCCACTTGTGTGTTTTGTGGCCACTACTGATAAGAGTTATCAACGACAGCTTAGTGAGCGTAAGTGTGTGTGCGTGTGTGTGTGTGTGTGTGTGTGTGTGTGTGTGTGTGTGTGTGTGTGTGGTTCTTTCCTATAAAATCCTCATTCCGTTCCACTTTTGATTTGACCGTTTCCAGTCTCACATCGTTTATTTGGAGTCGTGACGTGAACGTTCACCACATGATGACCCATGTTTATTATCTCTCCTGCAGATAATACCAAGCTTCCTCTGTGTGTGTGTGTGTGTGTGTGTGTGTGTGTGTGTGTTTTCAAGTTACCCTCCATATGCTCCCTGACCCTCTGTCCTCATGTGTGTGAGATAGATTATATAACAGCCTGCTGTACATGTCTGAGGTTTGTTTTCCTCTGATAAAGCTCTGGCAGGAAGACGTGAAGCTGCAGCTGGAGCCAACTTCAACTTCTCAACAAACCTTAAACCTCCTGTTTCAATCAGGACGTCCAGTAATTATCACGGCTTCAATTCACAGTTTAAATTATTCTGTCTATAGGGAAACGTGTGCTGCACCATCGACTATCTGAACACATGTTCACCACTTTGCCAGTGTGTTGAATTTGGTGTAATTTGGCCAGAAGGGGGAGCAGTGACTGAACCTTTTATGTTAAATTTGGCCTTTAAAAGTAGAAAAAGTGTCGTCTGAGCTGTTTATTTACTGTTTTAAATAGTTTATTTTCTACCAAACACAATAATAATGTCTATTATTGGTTTTATTATCATTATAATTAGTATTCTGGTCCAGTCGAGGTGGTTTTCAATGTGTTCCAAATGTAAAAAGAATAAAAAATCTGACTTATTATTGCTTAATATAATAAATAAAAGTAGAAAAATTGTGCAATGGACAGAAAATATGTGCAGATAAATAAGAAAACTGGTAAAATATTTAATATAATGACGTTTTGGTCTTTAGAACTTAATTATTTTATGATGTTATATTATTATATAAATATAATTATGCATTTTAAACCCTAAGAACTATTAGAATTAATTCTATTAATGCATCCCTTTTTATTTTATGTCATCTGAAATATCTCAGTTTTTATTCTCCTTTTGAATCATATATTAAACCTTTACCCATGTAAATGGATTGGAATGTTATTTTTAAGATTAAAAGCCATTAAAAGTTATATTTTCTTATCACTCCAGACTATATTTTATAATAAAAACATCCAGCTTCATCCAATTTCCTAATTTTGTGTTTTGCAAAGTATGTAAATTAGGGTTAAAACGGCCTAATTTGCATATATCTATACATTTAATCACAGATAAAGAGAGTTTCCTTCAGCCATTGACGGAGTTTAAAGGGTGAGTGGACGTGAACTGACCGGCTGATTTGAGGCTGAGGTTTTCTCTGATCTCCTCGTGGTCACATGGATGAGTGAAGTCAAAGATGCTGTGACCGGTGAGTTCCACCTGCAGAGAGAAAGCAGAACATCTGTAACGTGATACGAACACAGGTCTGATTCCTCCGCTGCAGCTTCCAGCTGTGGTTTGTTGAGGAGGAAAAACAGAAAAACTACAGAAAAACTGAAAAACTCAACTCTGCTGCTGCAGAAAATCAATAAAAACGAAGAAAAAGACAAAGAGAAAGAAACGTTGAAAAGTTTCGGTGTTTGAACTGAAAACAAAATGGAGTCAGAAGAAGAATTTTACACAAATACATGAGATGCGTTACATACACATCTGTGTTAACATCTGTATGGCTGGTTTAACATCTGTCTGACCAGTTTAACATCTGTCTGACTGGTTTAACATCTGTATGAGTGGTTTAACATCTGTCTGACCAGTTTAACATCTGTCTGACTAGTTTAACATCTGTATGAGTGGTTTAACATCTGTATGAGTGGTTTAACATCTGTCTGACCAGTTTAACATCTGTCTGACTAGTTTAACATCTGTATGAGTGGTTTAACATCTGTATGAGTGGTTTAACATCTGTCTGACCAGTTTAACATCTGTCTGACCAGTTTAACATCTGTCTGTCTGACTAGTTTAACATCTGTCTGACTGGTTCAACATCTGTCTGACTAGTTTAACATCTGTATGAGTGGTTTAACATCTGTATGAGTGGTTTAACATCTGTGTGAGTGGTTTAACATCTGTCTGACTGGTTTAACATCTGTTCTAGTGGTTTAACATCTGTCTGACTGGTTTAACATCTGTATGAGTGGTTTAACATCTGTGTGAGTGGTTTAACATCTGTATGAGTGGTTTAACATCTGTGTGAGTGGTTTAACATCTGTATGAGTGGTTTAACATCTGTATGAGTGGTTTAACATCTGTCTGACTAGTTCAACATCTGTCTGACTGGTTTAACATCTGTTCTAGTGGTTTAACATCTGTCTGACTGGTTTAACATCTGTATGAGTGGTTTAACATCTGTGTGAGTGGTTTAACATCTGTATGAGTGGTTTAACATCTGTGTGAGTGGTTTAACATCTGTATGAGTGGTTTAACATCTGTATGAGTGGTTTAACATCTGTCTGACTAGTTCAACATCTGTCTGTTTGGCTGGTTCAACATCTGTCTTAGCGGTTTAACATCTGTATGAGTGGTTCAACATCTGTCTGACTGGTTTAACATCTGTCTGTCTGACTGGTTCAACATCTGTCTGACTGGTTCAACATCTGTCTGACTGGTTCAACATCTGTCTGACTGACTGGTTCAACATCTGTCTGACTGGTTTAACATCTGTCTGACTGGTTTAACATCTGTCTGACCGGTTTAACATCTGTCTGACCGGTTTAACATCTGTCTGACCGGTTTAACATCTGTCTGACCGGTTCAACGTCTGTCTGACTGGTTCAACGTCTGTCTGACTGGTTCAACGTCTGTCTGACTGGTTCAACGTCTGTCTGACTGGTTCAACGTCTGTCTGACTGGTTCAACATCTGTCTGACCGGTTTAACATCTGTCTGACCGGTTCAACGTCTGTCTGACTGGTTCAACGTCTGTCTGACTGGTTCAACGTCTGTCTGAGTGGTTTAACATCTGTCTGACTGGTTTAACATCTGTCTGACTAGTTAAACATCTGACTGACTGGTTTAACATCTGTCTGACTAGTTAAACATCTGTCTGACTAGTTCAACATCTGTCTGACTAGTTTAACATCTGTCTGACCGGTTTAACATCTGTCTGACTGGTTTAACATCTGTCTGACTAGTTAAACATCTGTCTGACTGGTTCAACATCTGTATGAGCAGTTTAACATCTGTCTGACTGGTTCAACATCTGTCTGACTGGTTCAACATCTGTCTGACTGGTTCAACATCTGTCTGACTGGTTCAACATCTGTCTGACTGGTTCAACATCTGACTGACTGGTTCAACATCTGTCTGACTGGTTCAACATCTGTCTGACTGGTTCAACATCTGACTGACTGGTTCAACATCTGTCTGACTGGTTCAACATCTGTCTGACTGGTTCAACATCTGACTGACTGGTTCAACATCTGACTGACTGGTTCAACATCTGTCTGACTGGTTCAACGTCTGTCTGACTGGTTTAACATCTGTCTGACTGGTTTAACATCTGTCTGACTAGTTAAACATCTGACTGACTGGTTTAACATCTGTCTGACTAGTTAAACATCTGTCTGACTAGTTCAACATCTGTCTGACCGGTTTAACATCTGTCTGACTGGTTTAACATCTGTCTGACTGGTTTAACATCTGTCTGACTAGTTAAACATCTGTCTGACTAGTTTAACATCTGTCTGACTGGTTCAACATCTGTATGAGCAGTTTAACATCTGTCTGACTGGTTCAACATCTGTCTGACTGGTTCAACATCTGACTGACTGGTTCAACATCTGTCTGACTGGTTCAACATCTGACTGACTGGTTCAACATCTGACTGACTGGTTCAACATCTGTCTGACTGGTTCAACATCTGTCTGACTGGTTCAACATCTGACTGACTGGTTCAACATCTGACTGACTGGTTCAACATCTGTCTGACTGGTTCAACATCTGTCTGACTGGTTTCTACTGTATTAAATGACATTAACATTAATGTGATGCTCCAGATGTTCATCACTAGTTAATTCATCCTTTTTATAATTGTTCATATTCTTTTCACTGTGTTTATAACAGATAATTAAATAAAAGCTGCTGAGTTGATTTAGTTTAATTAAATAGTTTCTAGATGTTTCATCATCAGATTCTATAACATCACTATGGTAACGTCATAAAGTCTAAATCTTTGTTGTGTGATAGTTTTTTCATCATAAACATCAAAGCTTCAGACTTAAATCAGCAGCTGTGATGGTGTGTGTGTGTGTGTGTGTGTGTGTGTGTGTGTGTGTGTGTGTGTGTTCTCGTACCTGTGTGAGGCCCATGAATTTGTTGATGTTCTCGGACAGGAAGACGATGTCTCCGTCAGACGTTACCACGGTGATGAAGCCCTCCAGAGACTTCAGGTAGAGACTGTCCATCTGTTCATCATCATCACCCTCAGTGCTGCTGATGCAGTCTGAACACACACACAGACACACACACACACACACACACACACACACGGTCAACTTTATTAGCATCAACAGTGAAAACATCAGGAATCAATGAAACTAAATCAAAACTGTTCAGATAAAAGAAAAACTCAGGATTTTCACTGTAAAACCAGCAGAGTGTGTGTGTCTTATATTGTATGTGTGTATGTATGTTGTACTGTGTGTGTTTTATTGTATGTGTGTGTGTGTGTATGTTGTACTGTGTGTGTTGTATTGTATGTGTGTGTGTGTTATATTGTATGTGTGTGTGTGTTTTATTGTATGTGTGTGTGTTGAATTGTATGTGTGTGTGTTGAATTGTGTGTGTGTGTGTGTGTGTTTTATTGTATGTGTGTGTGTTGAATTGTATGTGTGTGTGTTGAATTGTGTGTGTGTGTGTTTTATTGTATGTGTGTGTGTTTTATTGTATGTGTGTGTGTGTGTGTTGAATTGTATGTGTGTGTGTGTTTTATTGTATGTGTGTGTGTGTGTCGTATTGTATGTGTGTGTGTTATATTGTATGTGTGTGTTATATTGTATGTGTGTGTGTGTTATATTGTATGTGTGTGTGTGTGTTATATTGTGTGTGTGTGTGTTATATTGTGTGTGTGTGTGTGTGTTATATTGTGTGTGTGTGTGTTATATTGTGTGTGTGTGTGTGTGTGTTGTATTGTGTGTGTGTTGTATTGTGTGTGTGTGTTGTATTGTGTGTGTGTGTGTGTTGTATTGTATGTGTGTGTGTTGTATTGTATGTGTGTGTGTGTGTTATATTGTGTGTGTTGTATTGTATGTGTGTGTGTGTGTGTTGAATTGTATGTGTGTGTGTGTGTTGTATTGTATGTGTGTGTGTGTGTGTGTTGTATTGTGTGTGTGTTGTATTGTATGTGTGTGTGTGTTGTATTGTATGTGTGTGTGTGTGTGTGTTTTATTGTTCCTCTGCTGATTATAAACAACTCATTGTCGTCTCTTTATGTTTTTGTGTTTTTTTTCCTTCTTGAAGTTTTGACTTGAAGCCAAAACAAACAGCAGCTACTTCCTGTTTCTCAGGCTCCGCCCCCTTTTCCTCAACCTGTAAAAACCCTAAAAAAACAGGTTCAACATCGACTTTTATTCATAAACAGAAAACCTCAACAATGTTCCTGTTACAGCATCAATATAATATATTAAATAGTTTAATATAATATCAGTAGTAGAGACTATTTACATATTTAATTGTGTGATTATTTAATTGGCTCCTTTATAATAAACATCTTACAGAATATATTCTACATGTTCTATAATGATCCTCAGTGGAATTTATATCATTTTATAGACAAATAATTGACCTTTGGACTTTTATCTTATTAATTATTTAACATTTCATTGCAGATAATTTAGATTATTTCATCTTTTTACCTGATTTGGGTCAGTTTGTCTTGTTTTAAGTTTTAAATAAAGACACAATTTTAGAATTTAGAACTAAAATATTATCTTTTATCTAACATCTTATTCCATTGGCAGAGAATTTATCTTATTTCAAGTCTTTTTTCCTGATTTAGGTAAAAAAACAAGACTAATGTTTTCTTAAAACAGAAATAAGCTAAAATATCTGCCAGTGGAATAAAATTTAAATCAGATACCAGATATATATAGGATTAAAAAGATATTTTCCAGTTTTTGCAATGAATTAATCATTGAACTTAAGCTTATTTCATGTTTTTTGTCCTGATTTGGATCAATTTGATCGAATATTCTAACTTTATTTGCTCTATAACATCAACTAAATAGATTCTGACTCTTCTGTCGTCGCCTCACGTGTGTTTTATACCAGATTTACATCCCTGACCTTCACGGATGTAGAGAAATTCCTCATTTATTATCATTTACAGCAGGAAAACGTGTAAAACCAGAACTTGCACCTTAAATCAAATATGAACAGTTCACTTGACAAACATTTACACAGAGACTCCAGTGTCCAGAGTCTCAGTGAACAGCTAATTGATACCGAAAACACAGCGAGCGCCCAACTGGCCCTCACTCAACAGAGAGTGTGTGTGTGTGTGTGTGTGTGTGTGTGTGTGTGTGTGTGAACACTGAACAAAGCCCAGTAGTGGAGGGTGGAGGGTGGGAAGTTTGTGATTCCTCCAGTGCTTCCCTGAGATAAGAGGCCGGTTCTCAGAGCCCCCGGAGGCCTGGGTCCGGAGTCTGGACCCGGGCCCAGATCGCCTTAGACCCCCGGGGGAGCCGGAGTTCTCAGAGGCCCCCGGGGAGCCCAGAGACACCCGGGTCCAGTCCAAAGACCTGGACCACCTTTGGCCTGAATACTGGGCTGGGACGACTTTATCCTCAGATGGTTTTAAAAATATTTTTAAAATTTGGGTCAGTGACAAAAATGTAAAAAACCTGATGCCAGATATTTAATTATTTAAAAAATAAAAATAAAAATAAAAAAATATCAACAGCTCTGGAAAAAATAGGAGACCACTGCAAAAATTATATTAATACTAATAATAATAATAATATTTATTTACTCAAATTATTTTATTTAATCAAAAGTGAAAAATATGATAAAGTCAAAATTATTAGATAAAAAGTCGCAAATGAGATAAAAATATGATTTTACTTAAAATATGAGGTAAAAAGTAAAAAATATATTGAATTTAAAAAGATAATATATGAGGTGAAAATAGAAATATAAGTGTAAAATATAAAATAAAGAAATTTAGAATTAGAATTATCTCATTTCATTCATCCTATTTAATCTTTTTGTCTTGAATTCAAAGATCAAAGGTCAAAAATATGAGATAAAAAGTATCAAAAAATAAACAATTAATCAAATATGAGATAAAAAAATGCAAAAATATATTAGTTAAAAAATAGTAAAAAATATTAAATAAAAAAAATTAAATATGAGATAAAAAGACTAAAATATAAAATAAAAAAATAGATAAAAATTGAGGAATGAGATTAAAAATGATTGACAGGTAATTGACCCAATTACATTTTTTTTCTTGAATTTAAAGATCAAAGGTCAAAAATATGATAAAAGTCAAAATTATGAGATAAAAAGTATATAATAGTAAATATGAGGTAAAAAAATTATAAGTCTGGAATATAAAATACAAAATTATATAAAAAGTAAAAAAAATATGAGATTAAATAAATATATAAAATATGAGGTAAAACAGCAAAAATAATTCCTTTAGTTTTAAAAGAGACAAAAATATGTATTTAATTATATATATTATAATAAAAATACATGAAATATAAGGATAAAAATGCAAAAATATAATTTTAGTTAAAATATGAGGTAAAAAAGTAAAAGAAATATTAAATTAAAAAGATTAAATATGAGATAAAAAGTATATAATAGTAAATATGAGGTAAAAAAATAAATATTAGGCAATTTATTAATTATATATTATATATTATAATAAAAATAAATTAAATATGAGGATAAAAATGCAAAAATATTATTTTAGTTAATAGACAAAAATATTATAAATATTATATAAAAAAATAAAAACACAAAATAATCAGAAAATAGTGTCAAATAATGTAATTTCACTATGATTCTGTAAATAAAATAACCTATAAAATAAGGTTTTATATAAAAGTTATATATGAATAAAATAAATGTGATAGAAATAAAACTGTTGAATGTAACAGAGATGTTAATTTAACCTATTTTAAAGAAAATTAACCCACAAAAACAAATAAAATGAGATAAATTGGACTAAATGTATTAAAAACTAGATAAAAACAATGATTAAAAGTCTAAATTATGACATAAAAAGACAAACTTATAGATAATAAGTCTCTGTGTGTGTGTGTGTGTGTGTGTGTGTGTGTGTGTGGTCTCAGGTCGGCACAATAAAGGATAATTACACAGAATCTACAACAAAAGCTGAAAATACGGGTGAAAATATCTTGTTTTTATGTCCAATTAGTTTAATATTGAGTAGAATAATAATTATATTAATAATTATAATAATTATATTAATCAACTGGAAGTTAATTAATGTTAATTAAAGTTAAATTAATATAAATGATACTGGAATAATTACACTGAACATTTACAGCAGTGAGACACGTTTCTACAACATTCAGACCTTTTTCTGACCCCGATGAACCACTTTACATAAGGGAGAGGTGTGTGTGTGTGTGTGTGTGTGTGTGTGTGTGTGTGTGTGGCGCCAGGGCAGCCTGTGTTATGACTAACAGTCGTGATGCAGCAACGATGAGCAGAGCTGCTGCTGCTGCTGCTGCTGCTTCCTCCATAATCTGCTGCTGCATCCAGCAGCAATCAGAGCTGATAACACCAATCTGCTGCTGGATCTCCTCCTGCTCCTCCTCCTGCTCCTCCTCTACCCTCATTACTCCTCCTCCTACTGCTGCTCCTCCTCCTCCTCCTCTACCCTCATTACTCCTCCTCCTCCTGCTGCTCCTCCTGCTGCTCCTCCTGCTGCTCCTCCTCCTCCATCCAGCAGCAATCAGAGCTGATAACACCAATCTGCTGCTGGATCTCCTCCTGCTGCTCCTCCTCCTGCTCCTCCTGCTCCTCCTCCTCTACCCTCATTACTCCTCCTCCTCCTGCTGCTGCTCCTCATGCTCCTCCTCCTCCATCCAGCAGCAATGAGAGAGCTGATAACACCAATCTGCTGCTGGATCTCCTCCTGCTCCTCCTCTACCCTCATTACTCCTGCTCCTCCTGCTGCTGCTCCTTATGCTCCTCCTCCTCCATCCAGCAGCAATCAGAGCTGATAACACCAATCTGCTGCTGGATCTCCTCCTGCTCCTCCTCTACCCTCATTACTCCTCCTCCTTTTCCTCCTCCTCCTGCATCTCCTACTGCTTCTCCTCCACCCTTATTACTCCTGCTGCTCCTCTACCCTCATTACTCCTCCTCCTCATGTCTTCTTCTTTACTACCTGTTACTGCTTTAACATTCTGACCTCCTCCTGCTCCTCCTACCCTCATCATTCTTCCTCTTCCTGCTGCTCCTCTACCCTCATTATTACTCCTACCCTCGTTACTCCTCCTCCTTCCTACTCTCATTACTCCTCCTCCTCCTCACCCTCATCACTCTTCCTGCTGCTCCTCTACCCTCATTACTCCTCCTCCTCATGTCTTCTTTACTACCTGCTACCTTTACATTCTGACCTCCTCCTGCTCCTCCTCCTGCTCCTCCTGCTCCTCCTCCCCTTATCACTCTTCCTCTTCCTGCTGCTCCTCTACCCTCGTTACTCCTCCTCCTCATGCCTTCTTCTTTACTACCTGTTACCTTTACATTCTGACCTCCTCCTCCTGCTCCTCCTCCTCCCCTTATCACTCTTCCTCTTCCTGCTGCTCCTCTACTCTCATTACTCCTCCTCCTCATGCCTTCTTCTTTACTACCTGCTACCTTTACATTCTGACCTCCTCCTGCTCCTCCTCCTCCTCCTCCTCCTCCTCCTCCTGCTCCTCCTCCTCCCCTTATCACTCTTCCTCTTCCTGCTGCTCCTCTACCCTCATTACTCCTCCTCCTCATGCCTTCTTCTTTACTACCTGCTACCTTTACATTCTGACCTCCTCCTCCTGCTCCTCCTCCTGCTCCTCCATGTTGAATTTAAACAGCAGATGAGTGATTTATGTAACAAACTGCTTCTCCTCCTCCACCACTGACTCTAAGACAACAACATAATGTAAATATATGAAATAAAACACCAACTACATCTAGAGTCAGATGATATTTACCTGTACAACCAACTTTCCTTGTATATAAATGGATTATTGATTGATTGATTGATTGATTAGACAAATCAGAGGAAACAGGAAGTGGCTGTAAACGCTGCCTGTCTGACTATTGTGTGATTCCATCAAAACGTCAATATTTACAGACAGAAGCAGCGCGAGGAAGTGGAGGCCGTCCACCACGGAGGATAAATCAGTCCGTGGTGGATTAAACGCGTCCAGACGCCGCCGCAGCTTTTTATTCTGTTCTCTGTGATCTCATCGGGAGGCTCGGCGGAGGAATGTGTCCTGAACAATAGGTGTGTTTCTCCGTGCTGCTTCCTCCTGGGCTAAATTTAAATAAGACGAGAGGAAGGAGGAGAAAAAAAACACAAAAGGAGCCCACGAATACCTCCACACACACACACACACACACACACACACACACACACACACACACACACACACACACACTTTAAATACTGCCTGTTACTATATTAGATGATAGAAGAATTATTAATGGAGGTCAATGTTGTTTAATCCTGTTTGAATTGTGCCATGAAAACACATTTATAATCTGTTTATATCAATAAAGGTTCGTGGACGTTTTGTATGAAAAATAAAATTCTTCACTATTTTATGATTTTTAAACAGGAAACTTTTTGTAGTGTTAGAACTTTCATATATATGTTTTTTCTAATTATTAACAGTAACTAACAGTAGCTAACTTTGGCTAACAGTAGCTAACAGTGGCTAACAATAACAGTAACTAACAGTAGCTAACAGTAGCTAATAATTACTAACAGTAGCTAACAATGGCTAACAATAAATAACAGTAGCTAACAATGGCTAACAATAAATAACAGTGGCTAACAGTAGCTAACAGTGGCTAACAATAAATAAATAACTTACAGTGTCTAATAGTTACTAATAGTAGTTAACAGTAAATAATAACTAACAGTAGCTAACAGTGGCTAAGAGTGGCTAATGGTTACTAACATTCGCAAACAGTAAAAAACAATAACTAACAGTGGCTAACAGTAACTAACAGTAGCTAACAGTGACTAACAATGGCTAATAGTTACTAACAGTAGCTAACAGTAAATAACAGTGGCTAATAGTTACTACCAGTAGCTAATAGTAACTAACAGTGGCTAACAATAAATAACAGTAGCTAACAGTAACTAACAGTGGCTAATAGTAACTAACAGTGGCTAACAATAAATAACAGTAACTTACAGTGTCTAATAGTTGCTAACAGTAGCTAACAGTAACTAACAGTGGCTAATAGTAACTAACAGTGGCTAACAATAAATAACAGTAACTTACAGTGTCTAATAGTTGCTAACAGTAGCTAACAGTAACTAACAGTAGCTAGCTGCGGCTAACCATGGATGGCTAACAGTAACTAATAGTAGCTTACAGTCACTAACAATGGCTAACAGTAGCTAGCTGCGGCTAACCATGGATGGCTAACAGTAACTAATAGTAGCTTACAGTCACTAATAATGGCTAACAGTAGCTAGCTGCGGCTAACCATGGATGGCTAACAGTAACTAATAGTAGCTTACAGTCACTAATAATGGCTAACAGTAGCTAATAGTAAATACCTAACTAACAGGACCTAGCCGTGGCTAACAGTTGCTAACAGTGGCTAATAGTAACTAACAAAATTACTTCTACTTCTTAGTAACTAGTAGTTATTGTGTTTCTTTTTAATTTTTGATTTTTTACCCTTTTAAATAAACAGTTTTTGCTTGTTTTTTTTTATTTACTTGATTTCATTTTAATTTATTACATTTTCCCCTTTTAAACAACTGTTTTAAATTGTATTTTGATGTTTTTAGTGTTTTATGTAAAGCACTTTGAATTACCATGTTATTGAAATGTGATATACAAGTATACTAAAATGAATTATGTAGAATCAGTCAATGTAATATGTATGAACTCCTACATATTTAGGTTAAATCCAATGTAATGCACATTTAGTAGCAGTAGAATTAATAAAGAGTAATAAGTATGATTCAATGACACATCAAAATCTTTGCTAGGGGTCAGAATCCTCCTCCCACCTGTGGTGAGCAGCTTGCGTGTCCTCAGGAAGCTGATGGCGAGCCTCATGATGGAGGCCTTGTCCAGATGTGTGCTGATGCTGTGCGGCAGCGGCAGCTGGTGAGCCAGCTCGTAGAAAACCTCCGTCTCTTTGCTGCGTCGGCATCGAGCCGCGTCACGAGATTTCTCCTTACGACGCTCGGAGCTGCTCCTGCAAACCAAGGAAATGATTAATATTACAACATTAACAGTTAATGTGAAGCGACAGGTTCAATTTAGTTTATCAGGTTTCCTCATCATTACTTACTGGGCAAAAGGAGGAATTGTGTTTTCCTACCTTTTTTTATACCCTTGAAGGCATCACCAGACCCTAATTGGATGATACCAATACTGAAGGGGGGGTGGAATTAAGATAAATTTGTTATGTCTATTATTTTGATTATTTTTAAATTTATTTATGGATTTATTGGGTTAAATCTCCACCATTGATGAACATGTGTTGGTCTTACTTGTAGAAATTAATAACTATTATTTGCTTATTTGCAGAGAAGTGAGTCTCCCCTACATTGTGGTACAGTCCAGCTGGATCCTGTTGAAGCCCCCTACAGGCAGGAGGAGGTAGTGCAGGAGCTTTAACTGGAGTTTAGTTATTTTAAGTATTTTAGATCTTTTTTTCATAAATATCTTCACAAACAGGCTTCAGGAAAGAAAGAAAGACAAATTTAAAAAGGCTAAATTAGCCTTTTTCAATTTTTCTTTCTTGATTTAGAAGAATCTGAGCTCAAAAGTCGAAAGTATGATAAAAAAAGTAAAAAATTATGAGATTAAAAAACAAAAAAATGAGATGAAAAGTAAAAAAAAGTATGATATAAGATTAAAAAATCTATCAAATATAAGGTAAAAAGACAAATATGATAACAAGTCACACAAAGAATGCAATAAGATAATTTTAAAATAAAAAAAGACAAAAATATGAGTAAAAAAACATGAAATAATTTTAAAATGAAATAATTTAAGTGTCATTTTATATAAATGGATAAGGTTTAATTAACGTTAATAAACAAGAAATTAAACCTTCTAATGTCAAATACAACCAATTAAACTGTGAAACAGCCTAAAACAGCTTAGCATTCTATTGCATAGCGTTGCCGTGGCAACAGCACTAATTTTATTATATAAAGTTTTTTTTTTTTTCTACTTTTGGTCCTGGAGGTTCAAAAGATTTTCTTTTTTTTTATTGGTGCATGTTAAAAGGAGTGAAAACAGGATTTCCTGGTCATGTGATGTGATTGTTTATTTTGTCCTTCAAAGTAAAAGACACGATTTTCACAATAAAACATGCGTTTTATATATATATATATATATCGCTGCTTTTTAATGATATGGAGCCAAAAGTGATTGTTGCCGTGTGGAAACTCTATGAAATAGAGGGTTTTAGGTCTTAGGGAAAACAGAAGGAAATGGGCTGGAGTGTTGTGGCCTCTGTGACACAAAGGTCAAAGGTCACTGGAGAAAATCCTTGGGGGAAGGTTTCAACACGTCCGTGTGAAACCTTCTGAAGTCGTTTTCATCTGGAAGAGTCTTCAGACAGAGGAAAGAAGCAACAAATGGACGGATTGATTCATTGATTGATTGATTAATTGATTAATTGATTGATTGATTGATTTGATTCATTGTTTTACCCTGAACCCATTTCAACCCGGCTACATATTCTCACTAAATATATCACTATATCATTATTTTTAAAACATTTTTTCTCATATTTTAGTTTTTTTATCTCATAATTTTGACTTTTTTAAATAATATTTTTTATTCTTTTCTAAATCAAGAAAAATAATAAAATAAGATAAATTATCTGGGAATTAAATATATATTAGGTTTAAAATATCTTATTTTTCGCACAATTTGTCTAAATTTTAGTAGAATTATCTATAATAATTTGTGTTATTTAAATTTTTTTTCCTGATTTGCACTAATTTGGTCCAATATTTTCAAAATAAAATATTAAATTGACTAAAATCAAGAAAAAAACCACTTGAAATAAGCTAAAACTGGACTAATTATAGCAAAAACAAGATATTTTGACCTAATTTTTTGCAGCGTGTGGTTTTCTCTGTGGAGAAATTCTTCAACATTCAGTTTAGATCCTAAATTTCTTGGTTTATTTATAAAATTCTGCTGCTTTTATGGTTAAAAACGATCAAATTTGGTCTAATATTTTCAAAATAAAAGATTAAATTGACTAAAAGTAAGAAAAAAAACTTGAAATAAGCTCAAAACTGGACTAATTATAGCAAAAACAAGACGTTTTCACCAGTTTTTGCAGTGTAGACATTCGTTTATTCGCCGTTTCCATGGAAACGGGGAAGAAAACAGCCATTAGCGTTTTCCTAATGCAAAAAAAGACTTTTATTATGAGCTCATTTTCATATTAGCGTAATTTATAATTCATATTTAACCACATCTAATGTAATCCAACATTAATAACTGTAATTAATCATTAATTCATGGTTTATTGGGTCTTTTCTCTTATTTTTCTCTGAATCTCAACGACGATATTTGACGTAATTGTTTGTTTGCATTGAGCAACAAGGCGAGTTGAGCAAAAACAAATTCAAGTTGAACTTTGCAAACAAGGAGCGGAGGTTTGTTTTTCATGTTAAAGCTGTAAAATCTACCCAGATTCATATGAATCAGGATATGAGTCATTAAACCGGAGGAGAGGAGTTGATCAATGACTCGTTTTCATCATTTTACAGGAAAAATCATCAGCTTCTCTTTCTGGAAAAGCTCCAACATCCAATGAATAATAATTAACCTGAAACCAGAATGTCTCCTGGCACTGAACCGGACATTAACCATCAAATAATTAGAATAAACACACACACACACTGCAAAAAATTAATATTAATGAGTGAAATTATCTTGTTTTTGGTCAAATATTGAGGAAAATGAGTCAATTTAGGTCATTTTCTTAGAGATTAAACTGACTAAAGTCAACAAAAATACTTGAAATAAATAAATTCACTAAAATTAAGAAAAAAATACTTGAAATAAGCTCAATACTGGACTAATTATAGCAAAAACAAGACGTTTTCACATTCGTTTGTCCACCGTTTCCATGGAAACGGGGAAGAAAACAGCCCTTTTTCTACAACTTGTCCACATTTGAGTAGAATTATCTTATTCCACTGGCAGATAATTTATCTTATTTCACTTTTTGCACCAATTTGATCCAAGATTTTCAAAATAAAAGCATAATACTGGACTAATTATACCAAAAACAAGACGTTTTCACCAGTTTTTGCAGCTAAACTCATCTTATTTAAGATTTTAAAGATATTTTCACATGTTAAGATTCCATTTTTTTCTATTAGGAGTTCGACCTAACTGGCACAAATCAGGAAATAAAAACTAGAAATAAAAACAAAACCTTTTTAACAGGTTAAGGTTTAATTTCTTTTGCAGTGCATTGAAATACAGCGTCGTCCATGTGTCAGGAACATTTTATCGCCTCTGCTCGTGCAGCACATTGTTTATCAGGCAGCTTTGCAGCCGTTTGTCTGTCGTCAATCATTAAAACAAGGCTGCAGGATCCAACAGGGACGAATTAGGAGTTTTTAAGTGGAAAAAAACACATAAAAACATGTTTTTAACTTCTGATCCATCTGTGTTATAACAATAAGTTCATAAACCGCAGCAGATGATGATCATCATGTCTGAGACAAATAATAATTATAATAAAATCAATAAAATTCCAATAAATTAACCTGTAAATGTAGCAGCTTTATCCTGAACCTGATAAAATGTGAGAATAAACAGCTGGATTTATGTTGTTTTAACCCATTTAATGA
Organism: Lepturacanthus savala; assembly: GCA_030544235.1. Taxonomy (NCBI): domain Eukaryota; kingdom Metazoa; phylum Chordata; class Actinopteri; order Scombriformes; family Trichiuridae; genus Lepturacanthus; species Lepturacanthus savala. Next base: position 3,073,836 of record CM060478.1, read on the forward strand.
TATTAATGGTTTAATAACATCTTCTATATTATATTTAACCAGTTATAATAATTATTAAATTAACTAATATATAAAACAAGTTAAGAAAATACTGTGGTGATATATATATCACATATAAAACATCATATTTTATATATTTTTATATATTTTTTTGATTGATTTCAGGTATTTATTTGTTTATTTTGAACCAGCTTTCAGCTCAAAAAATAATAAATAATAAATAAATAATAAAAATAATAAATTGTTTTTTGGAACTGGATGCACAAAATATGTTAAAAATAAATAAATAAAAATAAATAAATTCTTGAAATCACTTAAATTGTGGGCCTTTAATCTATATAAAGCATATAAAATATATAGAAATATATAAAATATTATATATTATGTATAGTATATGTTTTATATGTCACCACTGAATGTATAATCTATAAAAGGTGAATTTTTTTTAATGCAATTATGGAAATAAATATACTTGATGTATATCTAGATATAAAAATAAAATATCTATATAAAACTAAAGGGACTAGAACATATATGTGATATAGTGGGAGTTATAGAGTCTATTTGATCTGTTTTATATCAGGATTTTAAGGAAAAACGTGTTGTTTTGACTTAAAGACGTGAAGAGATGAAGTGATATAAAGTCTTAACTTTAAAATAAATAATAAATATACAACATTTATAATATACAGAAGAAGAAAAATGACTCAAATAAACAGTTTCATGGCATTTGTTTAAATATTTAGGTCATAGGTCACAGAAAATAAAAAATAAGACCCTAAATCTGAAGTGTTTGAGTGTCTGAGGGGGCGGGGCTTATATGACAGAGCTCGGCCAATCAGAGCGGAGTGGGCGTGTCATTAGGGAGGGGAGGGGGGAGGGGGGAGGCCGACTGTATTGCTGCTTTAGTGCCATCAGATTAATGCAAATTCATATAAATAGAACATAAAAATTAATATATAATAATAAATAGATAAATATGACGCATTTAAAAATGTAGAAAATGTAGAAAAGCAGATTTTAACATACACAACTGTTGATAGTTGTGATGTCACAGCTGCCACATTCAAATCAGCCAATCAGAGGAGAGACTCGCTCATACTGGACCATATTAAACATAAATCACCATCACTGTGTTTTTCCTTCCTGCCGCTGACAGCTGATTTAACCTGTCGGCCAATCAGAGGAGAGTATTCACCCAAACCAGGAAGTGAACCGGAAATAATCAACAGATGAATCTGTATTAAAAAATAATAATAAATCTTTAGTTGCAGCCTGGTGAAGTTTCTTCAGCGTGTGTGTGTGTGGCATGTGAATGTGTGTGTCTGTGTGTGTGTGTGTGTGTGTGTGTGTGTGAGCAGCAGCTCGCTGAGTCTAAATTGAATTGCAGCCATTGTGCCAGCAGCACTTTATTCACTCAATCCAACAATGCACTTCATCACTGCCAACATTAACACAAGCCACACATGCAGCAGGGAGGGCGGCCATGTTGTAAAACAGCCTCCGTCCCATTAGATACAGACGGTTATTTGTTTATTTACATGATAATCATGTTGTAATCACAATTAAACGCAGCATCGTTCTCATCGTAGCAGCAGTTTCGCCTGCAGCGACAATCTGGCCTTCACAGAAACACACAATCAAACATGCAAACACGCGCTAAGGAGCAGATAACGGCCAATTAAGAGGAAAGGGGTGGAGCCTAGAGCGTCGTTATCTTATCAGAGCTGCTGTCCAATCACATTTAAACTCGTTAAGCAGCAAGCCTCGTTACTGAGGAGTCAGCAGACGCTGCTGATCACTCCATTCAATCAAGTCAACCGGAGCAGCTGACTGACTGATTCCTGGGTGTGTGTGTGTGTGTGTGTGTGTGTGTGTGTGTGTGTGTGGTTCCACTCTTTGATTGTCTGGGGCCATTGTTGCAGCAGATCCCAGCAGACTATCAGACTATTTCAGGATACGAAACAATGGGAGTTACAGAGCTTCAGCAGAGGACTGAGCCTTCTGATGGACTCACTGACCCTCACACACACACACACACACACACACACACACACACACACACTCTGATACACACACACACACTCTGATACACACACACACACACTCTGATACACACACACACACACACACACACACTCTGATATACACACACACACACACACACACTCTGATATACACACACACACTCTGATATACACACACACACACACGCTCTGATACACACACACTCTGATACACACACACACACACACACACACTCTGATACACACACACACACACACACACTCTGATACACACACACACTCTGATACACACACACACACGCTCTGATACACACACACTCTGATACACACACACACGCTCTGATACACACACACACACACACACACACACACACACACACACACACACACAGATACACACATACAACCTTACACACAATGATGCACACACACATACTCTGACACACACACACACTAATACACACACGTGCTCTGATACACACACACACACACACACACACAGATATACACACAATAATACACACTAATACACACACACTGATACACACACACACAATAATACACACACACACTAATACACACACACACTGATACACACATTACACACACACACACACACACTGAACCTCACACACTAATATTCACACACACAATGATACACACAGATACAAACACACACTGACACACACACACACACACACACACACACACACACACACTAGTCTTCTACCTGTATCGGTTTAAATAAAATATATAATAAAAACAAATATTCATCAGTATTTGCTCAACAGAAAAGGTCAAAGGTGAAGATGTTTTAATTCTCCATCAACCTGCCAATAACATTATTAATATTAAATTATACAGTTTTATTTCTGTATCACTTCCTCTTCTAGAACAGTGAAAAATCCACATTTATTGTTGATTTTAATTCACTTTATACAACGATTATAATATTTAAAGGTGAAGATTTTCTCACTGAACCAGAAAACTCAACTTTTTATTCCTAAAAATCATTATTTGAACAGAAACTTCTGTAAAAACCTTTGACTCTGACGCGTCAACGCAACATTTACGAGCGTTTCATCTTAATAAAAAGAACAGAAAACACTTTTTCCACTGAATCTCCATCAGAACTTTAATCCTCTTTATAAAAGTCGTGGATTGAAGGCTCTGATTGAGGAACCCGCTGACCTGCTGGTGAAAACGGCTACGACCTCTTCACCTTTGTGCCGTTTTCTTTTATTTTTTTATTCTCCCCTCGATAGAACAAACAATCCTCACTGCAGCTTATTCTAGAGGACGCGGCCGGTCGAGGGCGTCGGGTTCACGCGATGAAGCCGAGTGGAAAAACACGTCTGAGTCGGACTAATTACTGGTGCTGCCGCTCACTCAACTCATCCCGATGGAAGTTGGACACCTTTCAAAAAAGAAACGGAGGGATTGATCCTCCAGCAGCTCACAATAGAAAGAAATGGAAAAAATAAGCAGAGAAAGTAGAAAAAGGGAGGAAATCTCTAGATCATGAATCAATGAGGGAAAAACTAGTAAAATCTTCGCCGTTGCTATGGTAACTTACATCGTTAGAGCTCGTTAACGATCATTAGGTCTGATTTTAACCAGCAGACGTTTAAAAAAGAGGCTGATTTTGCACCAGTGGTGTAATAAATGACTTACTGGCTTCTACGTGTTAGTTTGGTTGGTTTCTCCTTCAGAATCAGCCAAAAACAGCATCTGGACTAAACCATTTTGAGGAATAAAGGGGGGGGGGGGCATTATTTTTTGATAATTGTCACATTTATGTGTTTCACTTTTGTTTAATATGTTTGGGGTCATTGTCATGATAAAACTCACATTTCAAGGGTCTGGAACCAAAAAACTGCTCCTTTACTGGTGTATTTGGAGTTGTTGTCTTGTTGAAACTCACATTTCAATGGTATTTTCCCATTTTCTTCCTTTTCTCTACAGTAATTAAAGCATTTTTGATGTCAGATAACACATTTCTAATGGGATTAAGGTGCAGGGAATGGGTTGGCCACTCTATAACCGTTTAAATACACATTTCAAAAGGTATTTTCCCATTTTTCTTCATTTTTTGTAAAGTAATTAAAGCATTTTTTAAAGTCAGCCAACAATTTTTTCGTGGGATTAAGGTCTGGGGTTTGGATTAGTCACTCCAGAACTTTAATTTTGTTGGTCCGGAACCAAAAAAACTGCTCCTTTACTGGTGTATTTGGGGTCATTGTTTTGTTGAAACTCACATTTCATTGGTATTTCCCATTTTTCTTCCTTTTCTGTACAGTAATTAAAGCATATTTTATGTCAGCCAACACATTTTTAATGGGATTAAGGTGCAGGGATTGGGTTGGCCATTTCAGAACTTTAATTTTGTTAGAATGGAACCAAGAAATTCACATTTCAAGGGTATTTTCCCCATTTTTCTCCATTTTCTGTAAAGTAATTAACACATTTTTAAGTCAGGCCACAAGTTTGTAATGGGATTAAGGTCTAGGGTTTGGATTAGCCACTTGTTGAAACTCACATTTCAAGGATATTTCCCATTTTTCATCCTTTTCTGTACAGTAATTAAAGCATTTTTGATGTCAGATAACACATTTTAATGGGATTAAGGTGCAGGGATTGGGTTGGCCACTCTATAACTGTTTAAATACACATTTCAAAGGTATTTTCCCACTTTTCAAGTAATTGGTCCGGAACCAAAAAACTGCTCCTTTACTGGTGTATTTGGGGTCATTGTTTTGTTGAAACTCACATTTCATTGGTATTTCCCATTTTTCTTCCTTTTCTGTACAGTAATTAAAGCATTTTTTTATGTCAGACAACACGTTTTTAATGGGATTAAGGTGCAGGGATTGGGCTGGTCACTCCAGAACTTTAATTTTGTTGGACTGGAACCAAGAAACACACATTTCAATGGTATTTTCTCATTTTTCTCCATTTTCTGTAAAGTAATTAACACATTTTTTAAGTCAGCCAACACGTTAGTAATGGGATTAAGGTCTAGGGTTTGGATTAGCCACTCCAGAACTTTAATTTTGTCGGTCTGGAACCAAAAAACTGCTGGTTTACTGGTGTGTTTGAGGTTGTCGTCTTGTTAAAACTCACATTTCAAGGATATTTCCCCACTTTTCTTCCTTTTCTGTGCAGTAATTAAAGCATTTTGATGTCAGCCCACATATTTCTAATGGGATTAAGGTCTGGGGATTGGGCTGGTCACTCTATAACTGTTGAAATACACATTTCAAAAGGTATTTTTCCATTTTTCTTCATTTTTTGCAAAGCCTTTTAAGTCAGCCAACAAGTTTTTATTGGGATTAAGGTCTAGGGATTGGATTAACCACTCCAGAATTTTAATTTTATTGGTCTGGAACCAAAAACTGCTCCTTTACTGGTGTATTTGGGGTTGTTGTCTTGTTGAAACTCACATTTCAAGGGTATTTTCCCATTTCCTTCATTTTTTGTAAAGTAATTATAGCATTTTTTAAGTCAGCCCAGATGGTTTTAATGGGATTAAGGTGCAGGGATTGGGTTGGCCAATACAGATCTTTAGTTTTGTTGGAGTGGAACCAAGAAACACACATTTCAATAGTATTTTCCCATTTTTCTTTATTTTTTGTACAGTAATTAAAGCATTTTTTAAAGTCAGCCAACACATTTTAATGGGATTAAGGTCTGGGGATTGGACTGGCCACTCAAGAACTCTAATTTTATTGGTCTGGAACCAAGATGCTGCTGGTTTACTGGTGTGTTTGGGGTCATTGTCGTGTTAAAACTCACATTTCAAGGGTCTGGAACCAAAATGCTGCTCCTTTACTGGTGTATTTGGGGTTGTTGTCTTGTTGAAACTCACGTTTCAAGGCTATTTCCCCATTTTTCTTCCATTTTCTGTAAAGTAATTGTCAAAAATTGACACATTTTTCTTCACATTTTGATTTAGGATATAAAACACACTGTTCCTAATGCTTTGAGGTGCTATTATATCTGCTATTACATCAAACAGGACTGTATAAAGTGACATGAAGTGATTATTCTCATTATTCCTCAGCTTCCTGCTGCAACATCAGCTTCCTGACTCACCATTTCAACCGCAGCCAATTACACACACACACACACTTATCGGCCAATAAACGCGACGCTTGTCACAACAAGTGTCTTGGTGGTGATTAAAGGGGTCAGAGGGGGCGGGGCTTCCCGGGGTCGCCGCCGCTGGCATCAGAATCCCCCGCCGGGATTCATCCTCTGCCCCTGAGCTGCGAACCAAACGCAAACAAAGCAGAGGTCGGACGTGCTGCGGCGCAAGTTTCAAGCCTTCGAAGCCGGGAGACGCTTTTACACACACACACACACACACACACACACACACACACACACACGAAACGATGCTGTCACCAGTAGAAACACAAACCGAGGCTCTGAAATCGCTGGTTGCAGGTGTTTAAACCTTTTAAATCTAGATTTTTTTCAAAGGTTTCATGCATATAATTATTTCAATCCCATTTTCTTTGCAGAAAATAGCATTTTATTGGCTATTATAGTTATAAATCTGCAGAAAAACCTATTTATCCCATGTACAAAATTCTTTTTTGGGGGATTATTCTAGAGATTTGATTGAATTTCCCTGTTTTTATTAATAAATATAACTTTAAACTACTCATAAATCCACTCTATACATCACTAATGTTGTAAATGACTATTCTAGCTGCAAATGTCTGGTTTTTGCTGCATCAATATCTACATAGGTGCATTTCCAGCAACTATCAGTCCAGTGTTCTAATGGAACAATCAGAAGGTTAATGGATGATTAGAAAACCTTGATGCTAACATGTTAGCACAGCTGGAAACAGTTTAGCTGCTTAGAGAAGCTAGAAAACTGAAAACTGACTCAGTTTAAAACTCATGGTGGTAAATAAACGTGTGACTTTTCATGGAAAACACTGAATTGTGTGGGTGACCCTGAACTTCTGAACAGTAGTTAACATTATAAACATGTCAGGTAGATGTAGATGGTAGTTAGTTTTTCTCTTTGGTTCATCCTGATGTTTTGATACCTGATTGATTACCGGGATTTAGTTTAATTATTGAAAACACACACAAACACACACATACCCGATATTCTGAAATCTCCTTGATAGAAGCAACGCTGTCACTATAAACCACGTTAACTTACACAAGGTAAGAAGACACACACACACGTGCACACACACACGTGCACACACACATTCCCTCAATGGACATCATTCGTAAAAATTCTGAATTTATGAATGCAGGTTAATGGTGAGATCTTTTAATTCAATTGATGAATCACATGATCAGTTTATATCACTAAAAGTTCTTGGAGGTTTTATGTTGACCCCCAATACACACACACACACACACAGTCACACACACACAGTCACACACACACACACACACACACACTGTCACACAGTCACACACACAGTCACACACACGCACACACACACACACACGCACACACACACACAGTTACACACACACACGTTCCCTCAATGGTGGTTAATGGTGAGGTCTTTTAATCTAATTTGCAGAAATGATGAATGGAGGTCAATGGTGAGAAAAACTTCTCTAGTACCATAACAACACATAAAAGGTCATAAATTCAACCAGATAGTTTTATAATTTAGTGAAAACACATTTTTTTATTTTATTTTGGTGAACTAGGGGTACCTGCCAGTCCTCATAAATTGTATGCCCTTCAAAATAAAAGCCCCATTTCCACACCTAACTGTAAAAACATAGATTTTCTATCACAGCTTTTTGTAAAAATGAAGATAAAGTAATTAATTCCATATAGAAGGTTAAAATATAAAATATGTGACAAACCATGAATATTCTATAATCCAACATGGCTCCCGCCCTGTGACATCATAATATGCAAATTAACCAGAGTCAAAAAGAACTGTAAGTGGTTCTTCTCTGCATTTAAAATCAAAAACACAAGTTACTACATTTAAGTCTAATACGTGGTTTCATTTAAATATTTCACAGTGTTTTCTGTTCTTTTCTGGAGCTGTGAGCTGCCTCCTTCATTTCCTGCAGCCGTTCCATCGCCTCCTCCTCGGTCATTAACTTGTCAGTCAAAGCCTCCTAACAGCGGCCGGAGGGCCGGACTGGACCTCACGTGCACGGTCACGTGCACGTGTACCGTCGAGACCAAATCTTAACAAAACAAACGAATAAAAAACAATAAAGAGGCGGCGGAGCAGCCTGCTGCTGTGTGTTCTGAGGTTAATGAGACTGTTAACGCCCTGCAGCGCTGCACCAGGCTTCAGCTGCTCCTGCTGCACAAACTGCAGCTTAGCTGGAGCTCTGATGCAGGAAAATCACCTGTTTGTGCATCAATTCATACACAAAAACCTAATGAGGCAAACTGAAGCCGCCTCTGTTAAAGGAATATTTAATTAGATTTATCGGCATTAATTAATTTAGACGCTGCGATGAATAAAACGGCAGATTTTGTCAGAATTTTCCTTATTTGCATATTGTTTCCATATGGAAACAAATCCATTTTATGTCATGTTTCAGGATATCCTGGTCATGTGACCTCATAAATTGTATGCCCTTCAAAATAAAAGCCCCCTTTCCACACCCAACTGTAAAAACATAGATTTCATATCACAGCTTTTTGTAAAAATGAAGATAAAGTAATTAATGCCATATAAAGGGTTAAAATATGTGACAAACCATGAATATTCTATATGAAATCAAGACGTTTTAGTAAATAAAATTAAATAAATAGATAGATAAATTATTTTTTATTATTTATTATTTATTTATTATTTCCTCCATACCTGCAGAAATCTACTCGTTTCCTTTAATATATAAATTATTCCCATTATTCATTCATTACTATTAGAATATGTAGTGGAATATTTCTCAATTTATGCCTAGAATCATATAGTTATGTATGTGTGTCGTGTATTAACTTCCCCACAGGGTTTAATGCAAAAATACATGTTGATATCATATTAGAAACATTATTTATTTTAATGAAATATGGGAATAAATGGTTTTTAATTTTTTATCTTGTTTTAGATATAATTAATCAAATGTTAAACAGAATTATCTTGCAGATAATTTAGCTTATTTCAGGTTTTACACTAAACTGCCAGGTTTGTCCATACATGGACACACACACACACACACACACACAGGTTAAGATTGTTGTGATAATAAGCTGAGACGTGTTTATAGGCAACAGTTAGCGTGTAGCGTGTTTCCTACACACACACGTATGTTTAGTGTTATTCCACCGACCAACAGACCTGGAGCTGCTGTTGTGTTGTAGCTGTGTTACTTCCAAACTGGAATTAATGATCATTTCAAAGTCATTTATTACATTATAATATTACTGTATTTAAAGTATAAGGCGTTAAACTACTAATCTTATTACTTTTAAGTTACTCTCACTAAAATAACTGTTAAAATAAGTCGTCTCCAACCTTCTTGATGCTGAAGAATCTCATTAATTTAGTCAGTTTTCTGGTTTTATCTCCACTTTCATGCTCCACTTGTTAAATTCAACAAACATGAAGTAATAATCGTGTCCATCTAAAGAGCAACCACTTGAATCCAGGTTAAAATCTCATGTACCAGGTCAAATATTAACATTTATTTTCCTGTAATGCCTTAAATTACTGCGTTACAGCAAAAATCAATGCAACAATGATTTTTCTCCAAAGCCTATAGATGAATATTTGTACGACTGAATCCATGACTGTCATTTTAATCTTAAAAATAAAAGACTGAAATGTTATTTTCTTGACATAAAAGGAGGCAACTTTCTATGTTTAAAGCAAGAAAATCAAGTTTCCAACTACTTCCTGTCACATGACGTCACCAACTTCCTCCTGAGAACATGGAGACGATAAAACCCTCAGAGAAAGAGGTAAATTATATAGATTATTAGGATTTTTTCAACATTTAAAAAATAGTTTTGTACATGGGATAAATAGGTTTTTGTTTAAGGGCAGATTTGTGTAAGTAGCAGCTTTAACAACCATTAAAATGATGTTTTCTGCAAAGAAAAGAGTAGAAAATGGAGAAAAAAACAGATATATAACATTATTGTTAGTGATTCAACTGATGCATGTGAAAAATGCTGGATTTAAATGGGTTAATATGAGCAAAAGGCTGAAAAATAAAGGATTAAATGTATAATAACAGAGTTAAATCGATGCAAAATGGAAATAAATAGAAGCTTAACAATGTGATTTAATTAAATGCATGAAATCAATTTAATTCTGCACGTCCGGCTCCTCCTGCAGCCGCAGAAAAGCGATTCTCTTCCTCAAACCTTCACGTTTCCATCACTTCTCCTGTTCTCACAGACAAAGGAGCGGCCATCTTGTCGCTTCCTACACGGACACACACACGCGTGTGGTTTCAAACAGACGTGATTAGTCCTCCATCTTGTTTGCCATCTTAGATTTCACATGCACACACACACGCGTGCATAGTTTAGATTAGAGAATGTTGTGCTCTCTTTTTCCTTTTTTTCTATTTGAGACGTTCATTTTGACGCTTATTTGTGTGAATTTAGCATCAAGTTTTTAGTTTAAATTAGATATTTAGGTGTTTTACTTGTTGTTTTTTAATGAATAACAGTTTATGAGTGATACTTGCTGCCTGATTATTCAAGGACGCTTCACTTTCTCTTATAAAAACAACTGTTTTAATGCATATGACATGAGATTTGCTGCAAACATCCAATATGTCCAATCAAAACCCATTAAAACTGCACGTTTGACAGCATTAAATGATGCATTTTATGTAGAATATGTTCCATACTCAACTCATTTATAGTTTTTAATATTTCCCATTAAATAGTGCTACACTATAAATAATCTATTTCTGGCCCAGGGACAAATTTCATGTTAGTTTTAACTATGAAAAGTGAATATTAAGGATCGTAGATAATGATTTTTGTATGTGCATTGGGGGAAAAAAGGTAAAACTGCAGCATAAATATACAAATATGTGTCTGCAAGACTATGAATCTGGATAATAGTTGATTTTTAGGTTGTTTTTACTGGAATTTGAAGGGTTAAAATCCTAAAAAAAAAGGATAAATGGATATTTTATACTTATAAGAAGTGATAAAAGCTTTATGCAATAAAGGTTGCATGATGTTTTACATTAATTTTCCATTTTTTCCAGTAAAACAACCTAATGTTAATATTAAAAACCTCAGAATAAAACCCATTTTACATAAATTAAATGATTTAAGTGCAGTTTTAATTCATTTTTAATAAAAAAAACAAACTTTTACTTTACTAATTATTTAAAAATCTTTATTATATTTTATTCATTTAATCACCAATCAGATAGTTTAGCATAATTTATAGGTAAAGGTTGTGTCCCATTTGTGGTTTTTAATTAATAAAATCCTATATTTTATATTAAATATTTCTGATTTTTAATAATTTCTGATTTATTTCTAATCTGAGGCACCTGTATATTACTTTCCTGAGCCTGACTTTTCTAATCAGTGTCTTTTTTTTAATTATTATCACTGTGAAACTTCAATCTGGCGACAATTTAATTTAGATTTAAAGGAACATTCCGCTAAATTGAAGATAGAGTATAATTGGGTCAGCATCCATCAAAAGGTGGAAAACACAACAAATGCTGAGACAAATAAACATGAAGGACATGCACAATGTTGTTTTATTATATAAATATATATAATTTTTATTTTTTAGAGTCAGAAAAGTGCAATAGTTCTAAGATAAAGTCAAATCTCCTTCACCTTTTACCAGAGAAACAGGCAGTTTGGTTTTAAACATTAAGACAAAAGTCACAGAACAAAACACTCAGATGAAAAACACCAGTGGAGTAAAAGAAAAAAAAAAAAAAGAAGGTTTTAAAGATCAAGTCTTTTATTTTTAGTTATTTCTGTTTCAAAAACAGTGGAATTTAAAAAGAAGATTGTTAAACTGATTGTTTTACTGTTGCACTGCACAATAAAAGGAGGTTTGGGTCATTAAAGTCCGAACAGTCTGCCCCCCACGCCCAAAACACACACACACACACACACACACATGCAGACACACACACACACACACACGCAGACACACACACACACACACACACACACCTTTCCTTGCTTACAGTGGGTCTTCCTGTAGTTGTGGCGCCTGGCCGAACACAAACACAGAGCAACAATACAGCGCTGGCTAATCTGTGATGCTGAGGAACATAGAGTTCTGGAAACATAGCTAAACACACACACACACACACACACACACACACACACACACACACACACACACACACACACACACACACACACGGACAAACAGCTATCCCAGACAGGGGCCCCGACTTCGACTCAATCAGGGGAAGAACGATGCAGGAGATTGCTGATGATTCCGATAGTCCATGAAAGAGAGGTACACACACACACACACACACACACACACACATAACACACACACACACACACACACACACACACACACACACATTCTGGCACAAATAAACAAATCCGCCCACGCCACGCTGATGGTGGGGATAGACTGGCTGATTCAAAGAGGCACAGAGAGGGGAGAGGGAGATGATCAGGACCCTCAGAACACGACGGTTTTATACATATTCTGCTTTATTTTTATATTTTTTAAAACTATTTTAAAGTTAAAACATGTTTAAAGGTCCAGAAAATGTGGGGTCACTTAAAAATGTCCCTATTTCTGAAAGAAAAGCACTGTTTTTGTTTTCCGATGAAGATTTAAACCAACGGAAACACACACATACACACTAACATAGACAACAGGGGACTGGGATTCTACATCGGCCAAGAGGGGACTTCTATTTATGCTCATTTTGAACACTCTTAAGTTATGGAATAGTTATATATTTAAGAATTAAATATGTGCTTTCAGCATCTTTTACCACAATACTACAGTAAATGTGATTTAAATTATTTTATTGCCAAGCGGGGACTTTTCAAAAGTTTGGGGTTATTGAGTAATTTCTTTATTTTTGAAAGAAAAGCACTGTTTTTATCAATAAAGATAACTTTAAACTAATCAAAAATACACTCTATACATAGCTATTGATGTAAATTATTTTTCAATTTAAGTTTTTAATTGCCAAGAGGGGACCTATATAATCTACATATAGAAACTCACCTTATTCTATACTGTCAGGTTAGTCTATACATAGAAATACACACATACACACCAACATAGACAACAGGGGACTATCATTCTACATTGGCCAAGAGAGGACTTCTATTTCTGCTAATTTTGAACACTATTAAGTTATAGAATAGCTATATATTTAAGAATAAAAAGGTACTTTTACCACCATATCAATAGAAATGTGATTTAAATTATTTTTAATTGCCAAGTGGGGACTTATATCATGTAAATACCCATTTAAAAAATTGGGAATTCCTTATTATCGGCATAAAATCGCATATTTTTTCAATGAAGATAACTTTAAATTAACCAGAAATACACTCTATACATTACTAATTACTAGTTAATTACATTATTTAATTGCCAAGAGGGGACTTGTATTATCTACATATAAAAGAGGGACCTCCATACACTCCAGCGGGGACTTTTCTTAGAAATGTCCTAATTTTTGACACAATAGCATTGTTTTTATCAATAAAGATAACTTTAAACTAATCAGAAATACACTCTATACATCACTAATGTGGTAAATGACTATTCTAGCTACAATTCTAGCTGGTTTTTGATGCATCAATATCTACATATGTGTATAGAGGCTCCAGTTTTCCATTCATTTTACAATAATGGCGCCTTCAAGACCAAACCCAGGGCTGAAACACCTCATCTTAACGAGGTGGTTTCTCTACTCGTCACGTTATCAGCTGATTTCCTTAAAGCGTCGATACACGAGTAAAGATGAGTCGTCCATTTCTCCAGATCTTATCGGGACTATTGAAGTGGAACTTAAACCTTGCTCAGGAGCCGACGAGGGGAAAATGTTTGTTTAGTTTCTGTTTGAATGTTACGGAGCTGCAGATTTTTCTACGTTTTAATGACGCGGCACTTTTTTTTTCTGAAGCTTATCTGGTGGTTTGTGTAACTGGGGAGAAAAATGGGGAAAAAGTGACTCGTCAGTTTTCATGTTGTGAAATGCAAAGTGAAAACAGAGTTTAATCTGTAGAAAAGGATTAAAGAGACTTAAAGAGAAAGGAATGCAGCTCATTCTGGTCTGGACTGGAAAAACACAGCCGGCAAGACCGTTAGGACTGGTTCTGACTGACTGGTTATTACTGACTGGTTCTGACTGACTGGTTCTGACTGACTGGTTCTGGCTGACTGGTACTGGCTGACTGGTACTGGCTGACTGGTACTGGCTGACTGGTACTGGCTGACTGGTACTGGCTGATAAACTGTTACTGACTGATTATTACTGACTGACTGGTACTGACTGGTTCTGACTGACTGGTTCTGACTGACTGGTACTGACTGACTGGTACTGACTGACTGGTATTGACTGGTACTGACTGACTGGTACTGACTGACTGTTTCAGCCTGTTACTAACTCATTAAGACAGACTGTTCCTGACTGACTGAAGTTTTGGACTGGTGCTGACTGATTATTACTGACTGATTATTACTGACTGATTATTACTGACTGATTATTACTGACTGACTGTTACCACCTGACTGACTGACTATTGCTAACTGATTATTACTGTTATTAAATGATTGACTAAAACTGATTGTGACTGCCTTTTACTGACTGATTGTTACGGACTGACTATATAATGACTGATTGACTGGTTGTTACTGACTGTTTAATGACTAAATTACTGACTGACAAACTGTTGGCTTGAATTATCGTTAGTTATTGACTGTTTAGTGACTGACTGGTTGTTACTGACTGTTTAATGACAGACTGTTTAATGACAGACTGTTTAATGACTGACTTACTGATTGTTACTGACTGTTTAATGACTGTTTAATGACTGTTTAATGACTGTTTAATGACTGACTGACTGATTGTTTATTGACTGACTGACTGATTGTTACTGACTGTTTAATGACTGTTTAATGACTAACTTACTGACTGTTTATTGACTGACTGATTGTTACTGGCTGTTTAATAACTAACTGTTTAATGACTGATTGACTTACTGACTGTTTATTGACTGACTGTTTCTGATTATAACATCCAGTATAAATCATGTCCATGTATCATCATTAACTTTTGCACCAACACATTAAACCACTCACTCTCATTATATTAATATGACTATTATATTATTATATAATTATTATCTATTATTTATTATTTATTATTATTTATTATCTACAGCATATTCCGACTATTTTTTTACTATCGAAGCCTCATTTAAGGACAGAAACCAGATCCAGCATTAAATTTAAAGCGTCTGAGCAGCTTTCAGCTCGTTAGTCGATGAAATCCACTTTAGACGAGAAAACGAGGCTGAAGGAGAAAAAAGGCGTCTGGTGAACAAACAGAGACACAGGCAGGCATTGTGTAAAACTTCCTTTAAACACACACACACACACACACACACACACGCACGCACACACGCACACGCACACACACACACTTAAACACTAATACTAATTAATAAAACTTCAATAAACCTTTCAATTCATTTGAATCTGATGCGACTTTTTCCAGATATTTCATGCATATAATTAAAATCACTAATAATATTATTATGCATCTATATATTTTTACATTTTATCCTCTTTTATTTGCAGAAAACAGCATTTTAATGGCTGTTATAGTTGCCACTTGTATTTTTTCTGGGGATTATTATAGAGTCTTTAGACACATCAGGGTTAGTTATTGACGTCATGTGACAGGAAGTAGCTGGAAACTTCATTTGTTTAATTATAACATGACTTGTCTTAGAATTAAAGGCTCATAGGCTTCACTGAGTGTAATGACTGTATAAACATGGGTTAATATCTAATATTTTCTGCAGGAACTGCTTCTTCTCAGACGTTATTCCTTCTCTTTTCCTCGCCGCTGATTGCGCGGTGGCGACGGCGTCTTGGAGCGCCGCCAGGTGACACACGGCGGCCATTTGGGCAGCGAGAGGAAGAGGAAGAGTGGGAGCTGGCGGACGGGAAATAGGAAACGGCGAGGAGACAGAGGTCTGGAGTCAGGGGAGCGCTACTGTATTTACATGATGTGTAACATGGAGGAAGGAGAGAGGAGGAGCAGCTGCTGGTCCAGGATAAGGTTTAAATACACTGACTTACAACCATCCACTGAGGATTCAACTGAGGATTCAACGGAAATACAAAAAAACTTTATTGAACACTGAGAATATTCTATTTACGATGCATTATATTCACCATATGCACTATATGATGACTGGTTGTTACTGACTGTTTAATGACTGATTGACTGACTGGTTGTTACTGACTGATTAATGACTGGTTGTTACTGACTGGTTGTTACTGACTGGTTGTTACTGACTGATTACTGATTCACTTACTGACTGGTTGTTACTGACTGGTTGTTACTGACTGTTTACTGACTAACTGTTTAATGACTGGTTGTTACTGACTGGTTGTTACTGACTGTTTACTGACTAACTGTTTAATGACTGATTGACTGACTGGTTGTCACTGACTGGTTGTTACTGACTGTTTACTGACTAACTGTTTAATGACTGGTTGACTGACTGGTTGTTACTGACTGGTTGTTACTGACTGATTACTGATTCACTTACTGACTGGTTGTTACTGACTGGTTGTTACTGACTGTTGACTAACTGTTTAATGACTGATTGACTTACTGACTGTTTAATGACTGATTGACTTACTGACTGTTTAATGACTAAATTAATGACTGACAAACTGTTGGCTTGAATTATCGTTAGTCATTGACTGTTTAGTGACTGACTGATTGTTACTGACTGTTTAATAACTGTTTAATAACTAACTGTTTAATGACTGATTGACTTACTGACTGTTTAATGACTAACTGTTTAATAACTGATTGACTTACTGACTGTTTAATGACTAAATTACTGACTGACAAACTGTTGGCTTGAATGATTATTAGTTATTGACTGTTTAGTGACTGACTGTTACTGACTGTTTAACGACGAACTGTTAATGACTGACTGTTTAATGACTGACTGTTTGACTGTTTAATGACTGTTTAATGACTAACTTACTGACTGTTTAGTGACTGTTTAATGACTAACTTACTGACTGATTGTTACTGACTGTTTAATGACTGACTGTTTAATGACTGACTGTTTGACTGTTTAATGACTGTTTAATGACTAACTTACTGACTGTTTAATGACTGTTCAATGACTAACTTACTGACTGTTTAATGACTGTTCAATGACTAACTTACTGACTGATTGTTACTGACTGTTTAATGACTGACTGTTTAATGACTGACTGTTTGACTGTTTAATGACTGTTTAATGACTAACTTACTGACTGTTTAATGACTGTTCAATGACTAACTTACTGACTGTTTAATGACTGTTCAATGACTAACTTACTGACTGATTGTTACTGACTGTTTAATGACTGACTGTTTAATGACTAACTTACTGACTGATTGTTACTGACTGTTTAATGACTGACTGTTTAATGACTAACTTACTGACTGATTGTTACTGTTTAATGACTGACTGTTTAATGACTGACTGTTTGACTGTTTAATGACTGTTTAATGACTAACTTACTGACTGTTTAGTGACTGTTTAATGACTAACTTACTGACTGATTGTTACTGACTCTTTAATGACTGACTGTTTAATGACTAACTTACTGACTGATTGTTACTGACTGTTTAACTTACTGACTGTTTATTGACTGACTGTTTTGATTCATGAATACCAGGAGAAACATGAACACATTCTATTCATTAACATGAACATTGTGCATTTGTGCAGGAATCAATTTCACTGTATTTTCAATGGTAATAAATTCTATTATTCTGAATTATTTATTAGAGAATAAAGTGACTTTAGGCCGATTTCTGAACATTCTAATGTGACTTTACTCAACTTTAAACCTGGTTTAAACTGACTTTTCATTCCATCGTATCACCTGGAGTTGAACTAAAATAATTCCAGCTCCTTTCTCATCATTAAAGGCTGAAAGTGACTATTTATATTAAATGATTAAAGGGAAATATGACGTTAATGAGCCAAGGAGGAAGCAGCATTTATTATTATTATTGAACCATTACCTTATTGTACTGATATTGTTTTATTGCCTAGATTCTTCCTTTTTTTTTTTTACAATAGAGAAGCTGGAAATGTGAATGTGTGTTGTTCGTCCACTATTTTTGAACAATAATCACCTGAAACTCACTGTAAAGTTCTAAAAAAACCCAACAAAACTGTGATAATTCCATTTTAACGGGATTAATGGACGAGACGTTGCCATGACAACAGATTGAGGTCTGCAAAAAACACAACCTACAGCGGTTAATTAACAACAAGGTGGTGCATCTGGACCTATAGGATTGGATTAAATTGTTGTTTTTACAGAATATTTTGTTCATATTCTCATTTACCTGCTACAGAACAAAGTCTGATAAATGAATCTGACTTTTTTAGTGATGATTTTAGAGGTTTTGCAGTGTTTTATGGTGAAAAAACCCCAAAACAAACCCCACAATCATATATATACATATATATCCTGTATGCATCTGTTTTAACACTGATTTTATTTGACTCTGTGTTTTTATTGTTGTATTAATGATATATTTTATTCACGTTGTACCAAATGAGGGATATGTCAATGACCAAGGGTTAAATAAAGGTTTGAATACGATCATAAAGCCAACCCACTCTCCACATTTTGATGGCTAGCGCTCTGATACTTCATGCTACACAAACAAATGACATCTCATATGAAAGCTGAGACTGTGACGAGTCCAACGGTACCATCAGTGTAGCTTTATGACAAAAACTCAGTAAACTAGCAGCCAAAAAACACTACAGTAAAAAGTCGCGACTAACAAAAACTGTTTTTTTGTTGCTGTTTTGGGATGAAAATGTTTTTTTGAGATCAATAAATGGTCGTTTAGTGTCGACCAACATCTCTGTGTTTTTTCCAGAGATATACCCTTCTGACTATGGGTACGCCAATTTCGAGCAGAAACCTAAAAAAAAGGGCTGGAGTTCAAAGGGTTAATCACCTTTAGAATAAAGTCAATACTCGGGTTATTACTGTCCATGTAAACAGGGTCACTGATAATTGTTTTTGACAGGCCGGACTGTGGGGTTATAGTAAACATCAAGGACATCAATAATCCTCTGAGTTGTGTAAGTGGCCTCAGCAGCGATGTGTTAAATGTGCGTTGGCAGCGGCCTGAAAACTAATCTAATGTACATATACCTCTGTCCACCGCAGCTCACAAGTAGCCACATGGTCGACTGAAGCTCAGAGTTGGTGTTTTACCCTTCAAACGGCCCCTGCTGCTGGTCCTGAACCCTGGGAGAACTAATGAAAATAAACCAGCAGAGTCACACAGCTGGAATCGCACTGTATCTGGGTCTCTATCAGGCCTCCACTTCACTCTCTCTGTGGCCTCTAATCTGCTTTGAGCTCTATTCTCTGTCCTTCTGTTTGTCTCTGAACGAGGCTCTAAACACCAAAACACAAAGGACGATTCTTAACCCCGGAGAGACTCTGTAAAACAGACTGAAGAGGCTGATAAAGAGCCAGTTTCAGGAGATCTGAGCTGAAAACATAAGCTAAGAAGTTATGATCGAGCTCTTATAGTCTCTGTTGTTAAGTTTAGGCCTGGGAATCATTACAAGTAGGGGAGCGGTGGTCTTTGTACGTTATCAAATCAAAAGTAAAACATCTGTGTTGCCCAAGGTTCAGTCTCAGTTCATGTCGACAAACAAACCAAACCAGAAAAATGATTTAATGAATCACTCAATCACAGCCTGTAAGAAAACTGATTACCGAGAATAAAGCTCAGCAAATCAAGCATGACTCACTTATCCAGAGTCAACACGTTAGCGTTTAATCTGTGAACATAAAACTTATTGTCAACTAAAGCAAACAAAAAGAAAAGGGAGGAGTTGAAATGAGGCTATGTTTATAACGTGAAGATGCAAAAACGGCGTCTTCACTTGTCGATTGGGTATGCATGCGATAAGTCGAAGGTTTTCACAGTTTTCCTTTGCTTAAATAATAGAGCTTGTGAGCTTTGCCAAGACTCCGACAGGTGCTCTCAGGTTCTTCATTTCACCGTTGATCTAAGGTCTGAGTTCTTCTCTTAACCCCTTGACCTCCAGCCCTTCTTTATGTTTAGGACATCCCCATAGTCAGTAGGGTATGTCTGGAATAAACACAGAGATGTTGGTCGACACTAAACGACCATTTATTGATCTCAAATAAACATTTTCATCCCAAAACAGCAACAAAAAAACACATTTTTTGTTCGTCGCTTCAAACAAGCGAATTTTTCCTGTAGTGTTTTTTAGCAGTTTTTGTCATAAAGCTACACTGATGGTACCGTTGGACTCGTCACAGTCTCAGCTTTCATATGAGATGTCATTTGTTTGTATAACATGAAGTATCAGAGCGCTAGCCATCAAAATGTGGCGAGTGGGTTGGCTTTATGATCGTATACCGATTTTCATATTTGTTAATTCATTAGCTTGGTGTTGGAGTTGTGTTTGGTGTGTGTAAATATGACTTATATGTGCTTGTAGTGGAGTTCCTCCTGTTTAATTTGATGTATAGCTTCACTATATTTGTACATGATTAGTGGAGCAATCTCCAAAATCCCCTGTGGGGGGACCCTGGAGTTTAACGGGTTAAAGTGACCAGAACAGTTTCACAGTTTCATCAACTACTCCTTCCACAAGGTCGTCCCACCATCGACTGGTTCTCAATGGTCTCGTCAAATTGGTGTCTCCAAAATTTGATGAAGGTAGTTCCAGATGCTTCTCTGTTCAGTAATGCCATATGTACATTTATTGAAATTTCTTGGTTTATTAGAGCTACCAAAGCATTTGAAGGTCTGATGCATGGAAATAATCAGACGTTTCTGGATGTGAAGTAAACGTGAGCAGATTCGCGTCTTGGGCAACGTTGACTGAAACTCTGCGGCAGAGCATACTCAAGTTTGAGGGTGGTTCTAGTTCGTTTTGCGTTTTTAAGCTACCAAAAACGTGGTCACCATCTGAATCAGGGGGAGCTATTGTGACCAACCAAGCACAAACACACCTGATTCTACTAAGCAGCCATTAGGGGCCTTTGCTATCGACCTTCATTAGTAGAATCAGGTGTGTTCATGCTTGGTTGGAACAACAGTAGCTCTCTAGGACCAGGGTTTCCCACCCCTGGTCTAAACGAAAGACACTTCCAATGAAATATGTTGTAGTTGGTGTCGGGCATGGGTGTCCAATCCTGGTCCTGGAGGGCCGGTGTGGGTGCAGGTTCCAACCAAGCAGTTACACACCTGATTCTACTAATGAAGGTCCTTAGCAGGTCTCCTGATTAGTAGAATCAGGTGTGTAACTGCTTGGTTGGAACAAAAACCTGCACCCACACCGGCCCTCCAGGACCAGGATTGGACACCCCTGGTAGGTCCTTACTTTTACTGTGTTCTTTTGTCTTTTCAGGCAGATCCAAAGTATTTTAGAACTTGTCTGTGAAGATTCTGAGTCATCCAGGTCTTATTCTTGTAGAGTTGTACAAAAAAAGGCAACTGGACTCCGCTTGTTGGAAGATGTTTCTCTTCTCATCCTCTTCAGTTCTGAGACGAATGCAAGAAACCCTCAACCACACGAAACTGGAGAGGTGGTCATGTGACTAAAGGTCACCTGCGAGGTTTAAACTCCCTGCGGAGAGGTCCCAACATAGTATTGTAGGTGACAGATGGACAATGGCCCAAAGTTTCCAAGTACATTCATGTGCCTTAAGTTTCAGGACCAGTCAGTCTCGGTTTTAAATACAGAATCTTCAGAAGAAGTTACAGAAGTTGCCTTTTTTGTCCGACTCAAGACCCAGAAGGACAGAAGTCATATTTTCTGATCTTTATCTCCTCCTGACTCTAACCACAGCTGGAGCAGAAAGAACTTCTTGTACGAAACGTCTTGGGCTCCTGAAGATCTACTTGAGTTAATTCATTTAATTGCTTCCCATCTGTGAACAAAAATCACTTGTGTCCGTCTACTTGGGGCCGCCCGCCCTCTCCCTCCCAGGCTCTTCTTGCATTCCTGTGTCTTTTCAGAGGGCAGGTTGAGCGGCGGCTGGAAGTGGCGTGATGTTTGGGTAGTGTCGGGGAGGCTGGGGTTAGCGCACAAAGGAGGCAGGGTGGCGCCGTGCCAGTCGGGCCTCGGCCGATGTGGACCGCTGAGCTGACAGGGCTAAAGAGTCTGGTCCTGGGCCAGAACCACCAGAACCACCACTTCTAGCTTCACCTTCGAGTCTCGCCTGATTGTTTCTGTCTGTTTAAACAACTCTCAAACAACAGTAGCAACAAACATGATAATAAAAAAGCAGCAAAACTGATGTTTAGCAGACATATTAGACCATAATATGAATTAAGGGCTAAATAAAGGATCATCATTTGAGAAAACCTGCCGGTTAAAACTCTGGGAAGATAATCAGGCTTTTTTTTGTTCTACATCCAAGGAGAATAACTCTTTATATACCTGTAAGAAGTATATATTCCTATAGAAAAGGGGAAGCTTAAGTAGTTTTTTCATGTTTAAATGAGGTTTTGTTGGACTATTCCATAATATTAATAGATAAATTGTACATGGACATACATTGAGATAAGGACAGACATGCAAATACAGGCATTGTAAGAAAAAAGGCTAGAATTTATGCTGAAAGTGTGGATCTTAATCTACATATTAGTTTGGAAATGATGTTGATAGGTCAAGTAAAAACATGTTGTTATATGTGTTTATAAATAAATGAGTTTCTGTTCTGTGAGGTGATAGTGCTGGGAATTCATGAGGGTTGCTCTATAAATAGATCAGTCCAATATTGAGTAGAATTATGTTGAAATGCCTTATTCCATTGCAGAATTTTCCAGATAAAAAGTCAGAATTATAAGATAAATGTCCTTTATATGAGATAAAATGACAACATTAGAGAAAATCAAGGCCAAAATCAAGAAAAAGCGAATGAAATAGAATATTTCAAGATTCTACTCAATATTGGACTAATTGCACCAAAAGCAATATATTTTCACTTGTTAACCCCTTGACCTCCAGCCCTTTTTTATGTTTAGGACATCCCCATAGTCAGTAGGGTATGTCTGGAATAAACACAGAGATGTTGGTCGACACTAAACGACCTTTTTTTGATCTCAAATAAACATTTTCATCCCAAAACAGCAACAAAAAAACACAGTTTTTGTTTGAAGCGACTTTTTACTTTAGTGTTTTTTTGGCTGCTAGTTTACTGAGTTTTTGTCATAAAGCTACACTGATGGTACCGTTGGACTCGTCACAGTCTCAGCTTTCATATGAGATGTCATTTGTTTGTGTAACATGAAGTATCAGAGCGCTAGCCATCAAAATGTGGCGAGTGGGTTGGCTTTATGATCGTATACCGATTTTCATATGTGTTAATTAATTAGCTTGGTGTTGGAGTTGTGTTTGGTGTGTGTAAATATGACTTATATGTGCTTGTAGTGGAGTTTCTCCTGTTTAATTTGATGTATAGCTTCACTATATTTGTACATGATTAGTGGAGCAATCTCCAAAATCCCCTGTGGGGAACCTGGAGTTTAACGGGTTAATATTTCATTTTTTGCAGTATTACTACGATCGGATAAAGGATTTCAGAGATGTATGAACACATGTCTACATATGCACAGAGTTTGTTTGTTAATAATTAGATTTCAGCAGCTAAATGGCATCAAATGCATCACTCACACATCTTTACTCTTTATTCCTCATGCAAATTTTGAGCTATTATCACCTATGTTGGTAGAAAACGTCTCTGGATCAAGACAAAAAGAGGTCGATTGATATTTTTTGATAGTTTTGCTGAAATGCTGTGATCAGGGTTTACATTAAAATAAATTTCATTCAATAATTCATATTATTGCAGCCTGGTTTGGTGGACATGTGTAGATATGACGTCTGAGTCTCTGGGATGAATTAGAAGCGATTCCGCCGATAGAAGGCGCTGTAGCTGCATCATATCTTAATGAGGCGTCTCTCGGTCTGTATTTATGTACGACTGTCCTTCCCATATCTCCTGAACCGTCCATCAGATTGACTTCGGACTTGGAGGGTGTGTTGCTGAGGACCCACGGGATTGCAGCGCTGCGTGTGAGGTGGATCGGATAAGCGGTTCTCAAGAAAGAGCGAAAAGAACGGACGTGTGTCCCAAACAGGAACGCCCCGTTACAAAGCTGCAGGCTGCAACACCACGCTGCAAAAAATGACATTTCAATCAGGTAAAAATCTAACAATACATCTAAAAATACAACAAACTAGAGTTTGCTGTGACTTTATGCTTAATACTTTACTTAAAATGTACAAGTAATGAGCAGAATTATCTCAATTTATCGTATATTAAGATTTTTTCTTGAGCAAATAAGTCAAAATATGAAATGAAGAGCTCAAAATTCAAGAATATGAGATAAAAAACAAGATATTTCCACTTTCTTTTGCAGGTGACCAAGCTCTTATCTCTTATTTGGAACTCATGTACATTAGATTCACATAAAATTGAATCAACTGCTCCTAAATTCATAAAGTCATGTTTTCCTTTCAGCATTTTGCCAGAATATAATAAGCGCTGCACCACTGCTGTCTCTGATAATGGAGAGAGGTCTTAAAAAGACGTGTGGAGTCTATCAGCCTGGCAGCTGCCCTGAACTTTGACCTTTGCACTTTGTTTCCAGGGGAATCACATGCTGAAAAGACAAGAGCTGCTTCTTCAACCCGGGCCTCTGTTGTCAGGAGGCCAAGGTGTCAAAAATAAGGATATTTAATTTAAAATTAACGAGCTAATGACAGAGCAAACAGCGGAACAGTGCGGACTGTTGTCGAAACCTTTGATCTGACGCTGGAATAATCTGCGGCCGATCACATCAATCTGCTGCAGGACTTTAGATCCGCAGGCCGTCGGACTTTGAACAGACTTTCTGTCTCGTTCTCTGGCTGCTTCCAGCTTTCAGCGCGGCTGAAGTCAGCGCCGACGTTGCGTAACGAAGCTGCGGGGAAACGGACGTTTTGTTTTTCGGGGAAACGTGAGTTTGCAAAACATTAAACGCGGCTACCGGCGCGATTCAAGAGACGAGTCCCATGATGCACCTGTGGGTTGTGTTGAGGGTCCAAAAATGACAATAAGGGACGGTTTTGGGAGGTGCATCAGCTAAAACCTGCCTGCAACGAGCCACATCTTTAATTTTTACATCGCTGAACCCCTTGACCTCCAGCCCTTTTTTATGTTTAGGACATCCCCATAGTCAGTAGGGTATGTCTGGAATAAACACAGAGATGTTGGTCGACACTAAACGAACATTTATTGATCTCAAATAAACATTTTCATCCCAAAACAGCAACAAAAAAACACATTTTTTGTTCGTCGCTTCAAACAAGCGACTTTTTACTGTAGTGTTTTTTGGCTGCTAGTTTACTGAGTTTTTGTCATAAAGCTACACTGATGGTACCGTTGGACTCGTCACAGTCTCAGCTTTCATATGAGATGTCATTTGTTTGTGTAACATGAAGTATCAGAGCGCTAGCCATCAAAATGTGGCGAGTGGGTTGGCTTTATGATCGTATAGCGATTTTCATATTTGTTAATTAATTAGCTTGGTGTTGGAGTTGTGTTTGGTGTGTGTAAATATGACTTATATGTGCTTGTAGTGGAGTTTCTCCTGTTTAATTTGATGTATAGCTTCACTATATTTGTACATGATTAGTGGAGCAATCTCAGGAGTTTAACGGGTTAAAGTCCTGAAACGGGACTTTATTTTCTTTTTCTTTTAACCCAAACTCAAATCACGCTTCCTGATCAATTTCAACCAATAGCGTCGTTATCTCCACCTGTCAATCAAGGCCTCCTGACGTCCATTTTCTACAGTCCAATCAAAGTTCTGTCCCGTGCAAGTTAACCTCAGCTATCACGGCCGATAATGGCTAATGCTAATGCTAATGCTAGCAGCGACAGCTGTAAAGCAAGTGATGCTAGCTCATTTAGAGTAATAATGGGATTTAAATGACCTCATAGCTATATGAGATATTCCTATATATAAATAATATTATATAATACATGAATATTATAGACAAACATATACAGCACCATATCTAAATGCTTTCTAGGTTCGTTTTTGTGTGTTTAACTGATAAAAATCCATTTAATTCATTATTATTATAGTTAGTTTTAAGTGAACATGTCTCAGTTGTGAGATTTTCTTTTCATTATTTCACTATTTCATTATTGGAATAATAAATTATCCTGTTTTATAACCAGGTTATAAACAGAGAATAACAGCAATGTTATTATATAACCAGGTTTTGAAGCTGGTTATTATATAACCAGGTTATAAATAGAGAATAACACTAATATTAATGTGTATTGGCTGAATATTGGATATTAATCACCTGGTGACACATTCATATTATTACTATTTTTGTTTCCACTATAAAAAAGTGGACGATCCCCAGAAGATGGTGAGATAATCCCAGCGTGTGTTTGCCAGGCGGCCATCATGAATCACAACTTATCAGTGATTATTACTTCCAGGCAGCAGCAGGAAACACACACACACACACACACACACACACACATCACGGAGGAGACAAACAGCTACTGAACTCTCACACACACTCACACACTTACACACCCACACACACAGAGGCGCTTTTCATCTGCAGCCTGACACACACACACACACACACACACACACACACACACACACACACACTTGCAGGTTTCCCTAAAATGGCCGATGTGTCTGTTAGAAGCAGCGAGGCGTCGACTCCTGGACGTTTTAATCTCTTAAACGTCCCCTGACGAGGACGGAGAGTCCAACGTCCTCTTGTCTTTTATACCTGCTCCTCTGGTCACAGACCGGGAGGCGTCGGCCAAACTTCACCGATTGAGATCTCGGAAATTTTCATGTGAACTTTATTCGTCCCCGGTCGCACGATCACGTCTCTACCAAACTTTCAAATATGTAAAAAAAAAAAACACTGGACAAAAGCACCAATTAAATTAGGAATCTGAGCAGGTAAGATGTTAATTGTTGCGTTGGTGGACACACAAACCGGGACAAGGCCGCAACAATAAAGCTCTATTCTGCAGAGATTAGGCCGCTGACCTCATCTCTGCTGCCGAACAATTAACAACCCAAAACAGGCTGAGACGCCACAATAAAGACGAGGGAGGAAGGGAATCACACGCATTAATCAGGTGAGAGGACGCCTCATTAAGCAGCTCAGTAATTAATGCATTAAAGGCAAATCTGTGGTTTTCACAGGTGTCGGTATGTTGAATACACTCACAGGACACGGCTGTTTAATTTAATTTAATTAATGGTGAAACTGGAAAAATTATATATTTTTAGATATTTTATATTATATAAAATATATTGTATTATAATATTTTATTATTTTTTTTTTTTTTTTTTTTTATTAATTATTAATTAGAATTATATTCATTATTTATATGCACATGCTAAACAACACATGAGAATATAAAGTAGTGACACCACAATATCTGAAAAAATTAAATAAAAATATATAATTATAATATATATATATATAAATAATAGTAATAATTTAAATAATTTGCATAAGTACATTTAGAAAATTCACTATAAATTTGTAAAAAATCAATAAAAATACATTACACATTTTTAGATATTTTATATTATATAAAATATATTGTATTATAATATTTTATTATATTTGTATTAATTATTTATTAATTAGAATTATATTTATTATTTATATGCACATGCTAAACAATACGAGAACATAAAGTAGTGACACCACAATCTCTGAAAATAATAATATATAATTATAATATATATATAAATAATAGTAATAATAATAGTAATAATTTGCATAAGTATAATTTAGATAATTCACTATAAATTTGTAAAAAAATAAATAAATAAAAATAAATTCTTTTAAATTTATATTTTTTTCCCCAATGATGGTTTAAGGAGACTTTTTTTCCTATTTTTCTATTTAATTTTTTCTATTTAAATAAAGTTATAGACAACAACGAGTGTTTATGACCATTTATTTTATTGTGTTATGTAAAATAAAATAAAAATAAAAATATTTCTTTAATTTTTTTCTCAAGAAAAAAATAAAATATTTTTAAAAGATATAAAAACTGCACGTTTTATTTAATTTATTTTATTTTCAGCAGCTCTACATCAGTGTTTCACAAGCAGCTTTCAGTTTTATCTGATGTGTGAAACAGACAAAAAGTTCCTGACTGACGCTCAAGAAGTCTGAAGTCTCAGCCTGATTGATTAGCTGTGATTGATCAGCTGTTATTGATCAGCTGTGATTGATCAGCTGTGATCAATCAGCTTTGATCTCCACAGGAAACAGACCGACATCTACCTGTGAAATACCTGCGACTCGACATGTTTCTGAGAGTAAAACCTGCTGCGCGGACGAAAAACCACCTGTCAGCCCTCATTAGGGAGGTCAAAGGTCACAGCCAGGAGCTACAGAGGCAAACTCTAAACTATTTACGGCAATAAAAAAAAAACAACAACATTATTCTTCTTATTTTTTGTGCTTTGCGGAGGTGAAACTTCTTCTGTTACTGGGAAAAGTTTGAGAAACTACAAAAAAACAAGCTGAGAAGCTATAATTACACACACACACACACACACACACACACACACACACACACACACACACACACACACACACACACACACACACACACACACACACACAGTAAAATGATAACTCACTTAATTTCTTTACAGGGAAATAAATCATTTATTGAATGTGTCAATTGTGGATCTGGAGTAAATAAACTAATTAGAATATTCAGTTTCTGGATGGAATTCCACCCAAAAACTCGTTTAACTGCATTTTCCTGTGTATTTTCACTGTAAAAACTCTCTGTGGTTGCAATAAACAACATATAGGAATGAAAATGCAGGTTAAAGTCACTAAAAGTGGAAGTAGAATCACTAAAAATGTGATTTAAGTAAAAGTTTTATCAGCAAAATGTGAAATAAACGTATTAAAAGTAAAAGTTCTGTGTTATTTTATTATAATATATTACACAAGTTGGATTTAATCTCATTTAAGATACTTTTGGTGATATAATAGTACTCGATAAATGCACTGTAATTAAAGTATTTATCACCTATAATATAAGTTATGTCGCTAATTATCTGAAAATAAATAGAAGTAGTTGAGTAAATGTACTCAGTTACTTTCCACCACTTAAAGCGACACTTACCTTCACAGC
Organism: Lepturacanthus savala; assembly: GCA_030544235.1. NCBI lineage: Eukaryota > Metazoa > Chordata > Actinopteri > Scombriformes > Trichiuridae > Lepturacanthus > Lepturacanthus savala. Next base: position 3,103,303 of record CM060478.1, read on the forward strand.
AGCTGATTTATACGAAGCTCAACAGGCAGCGAGTCTTTATCAAATCTATAATCAATAATCAATAATCAATCAATCGGGAGGAATAAACTCGTCTTACCTCTTCTTCTCCTTCTCGGCCGTCATGTCGCGGCTTGTAGTAAATTCCCGGTCAGTCTGCGTTTAAGTCCAGTAAAATCAGGATAAAGTCAAAGTGCGCAGGTTGCAGCTCTGCGTCTGCGGCGGATTATGTCATTAACGTCGGAGCCGTCGGGAGCCGCGGGGAACGGGGGGTGAGCGCGGCCGGGGTCTGGAGGTGATCGGGCCGGCGTACAGTCTCAGAACACTGCCGAGGATTGTACAGCCTTTTCCCCGCAGAACAGCGTCTCACAGGCCGCCGCGGATCAACTTTGTGTTTTTTTTTTTTTTCCGCGCTGCGCTTTTGACGCTCGATTAAAGAGAGAAAACACAAAAAAAACTTAATTTAAAAAAAAAAAAAAAAAATACACAAGTCCTGAAAACCGCTCCGCCGGTTCTGGTCTCTGCTGGTTCTGGTCCCTGCTGGTCTGGTCTCTGACCTGCAGCTCAGCTGGCACCGTGACAGCCGCGGTCGCGTCCTGCGCGCTGATTGGCTGGAGGCGCCGCCGGGAGGGGAGGGGGGAGGAGGAGGGGGCGGGGTCATAACCCCTCCGGCCCCGCCCCCCTCTGAGCTGGTCTACCTGTACCGCGACCATAGAGCTGTGATTATAGATCTGCAACTATAGATCTGTGATTATAGATCTGTGATTATAGATCTGTGATTATAGACCTGCAACTATAGATCTGTGATTATAGATCTGTGATTATAGATCTGTGATTATAGACCTGCAACTATAGATCTGTGATTATAGACCTGTGATTATAGATCTGTGATTATAGATCTGTGATTATAGACCTGCAACTATAGATCTGTGATTATAGATCTGTGATTATAGATCTGTGATTATAGACCTGTGATTATAGACCTGCAACTATAGATCTGTGATTATAGATCTGTGATTATAGACCTGTGATTATAGACCTGTGATTATAGACCTGCAACTATAGACCTGTGATTATAGACCTGCAACTATAGACCTGTGATTATAGATCTGTGATTATAGAGCTGCAACTATAGACCTGTGATTATAGACCTGTGATTATAGAGCTGCAACTATAGACCTGTGATTATAGACCTGTGATTATAGACCTGTGATTATAGATCTGATTATAGATCTGTGATTATAGATCTGATTATAGATCTGATTATAGATCTGTGATTATAGATCTGATTATAGATCTGATTATAGATCTGTGATTATAGAGCTATGATTATAGAGCTGCAACTATAGATCTGTGATTATAGACCAGCAAATATAGATCTGTGATTATAGATCTGTGATTATAGACATGCAACTATAGATCTGTGATTATAGATCTGTGATTATAGATCTGTGATTATAGACCTGCAACTATAGATCTGTGATTATAGATCTGTGATTATAGAGCTGCAACTATAGATCTGTGATTATAGACCTGCAACTATAGATCTGTGATTATAGATCTGTGATTATAGAGCTGCAACTATAGATCTGTGATTATAGACCTGCAACTATAGATCTGTGATTATAGATCTGTGATTATAGACCTGCAACTATAGATCTGTGATTATAGACCCGCAACTATAGATCTGTGATTATAGATCTGTGATTATAGACCTGCAACTATAGATCTGTGATTATAGACCTGTGATTATAGATATGCAACTGTAGACCTGAATCAACAGGTCTGCAACTATAGATCTGTCATTATAGACCTGTAACTATAGATCTGTGATTATAGATCCGCAATTATAGACCTGAATCAACAGGTCTGCAACTATAGATCTGTGATTATAGATCTGCAGCAGCCATAGACCTGAATCAACAGGTCTTCAACCATATAACTGTAACTATAGATCTGCAACTATAGACCTGAATCCACAGGTCCTTAACTATAGATCTGAATCAACAGGTCTTCATCCATAGAACTGTAACTATAGATCAGCAACTATAGATCTGAATCAACAAGTCTTCAACCATAGATCTACAATTATAGACATGCAACCATAGACCTGAATCAACAGGTCTTCAACCATCGATATGTGATTATAGATCTACAAATATAGATGTGAATTAACAGGTCTTCAACCATAGATCTACAATTTTAGATCTGTAACTATAGTCTGAATCCACAGGTCCTTAAATCTAAATCCACAACTATAGATCTGTAACCATAGATCTGAATCAACAGGTCTTCAATCATAGATCTGTAAACATAGATGTGCAGCTATAGATCTGTAACTATAGATCTGCAGCTGTAGACTCGAATCCACAGGTCTTTAACCAAAGAACTGTAACTATAGACCTGAAACAACAAGTCTTTAACCACAGATCTGGAACTATAGATCTGTAATCATAGATCTGCAACTATAGACCTGAATCAACAAGTCTTTAACCATAGAGCTAGAACTATAGATCTGTAACTATAGATCTGCAGCTGTAGACTCGAATCCACAGGTCTTTAACTATAGAACTGTAACTATAGATCTGTAATCATAGCTCTGCAACTATAGACCTGAATCAACAAGTCTTTAACCACAGATCTGGAACTATAGATCTGTAATCATAGATCTGCAACTACCTGAATCTAAAGGTCTTCAACCATAAATATGTACCATAGATCTGCAACTATAGATGTGAATCCACAAGTCTTCAACTATAGATCTGCAGCTATAGATCTGTAACATAGATTTATAACTACACAGGTCTTCAACCATAGATCTGCAACCATAGATCTGCAGCTAGAACTCTGAACTGAACTCCACTTGTGTAATATTGAAACTGAAAATAATTTTCTTTCAGATGATGTCAGCAAAACCTGAAAATGTGAAAGACTTATTGTAAAAAGTAGAATTTCAGTCGGTGGTGATTCAGTCGTGAGTCAGATCACAGCAACTGTGGAAAACACAGTATTTTAATGTGATTATTTGTGATAATAAACCAGTTTCACTGTCAAAACTTAACCTAAAAACGTCCCAAAGCTCCTCAACCAACGTCCAGACTAGACACAGCAGAACTAGAACAATAGTAGAACAACTTTACGAGGAAATCTATTTAAAGCCTAATCTTTGCCTGGTTTTGATAAGTCGCTCTGTTGAGTCCTGGAGGGAAAACGTCGATTCTCTGCAGCGAGATTCCAAAGTTGACCCTGAGTCAGCAAAACAGCGTTTGAAGCACTGATCTGAGACTAAAAAACTCACTTTGACCCCAATTAAATGGTTATTATAAGCGTTATTATGTTATCTAATTAATTCTCTATAATTAAAATGTAATTTACTAAAATTACAGTGACTAGAAAACAAATACGTCCAATAAAAGAGCAAAAACAAGCAAATTAGACAAAATTACGGACAAATATTCAGCAACAAGTTAATTTAAAGTGTTTTACTTATATATTAAATGCATGAACTATAATTAAATATGATTAGAAATAAAATAAATATGGTCAATATGTGCATTTTAGGTGAATTTGTGCAAGAAAAACATGTTAAATCAAATACATTTTTGTTTCTGTCATTGAAATATAACATAAAACTAATCAAGTGTCATTAAAGACACTTTCAAGCTTATAAAAGGGGAAGTATTTGATTATTAAAAGAGAATTAATAGTATTTTACATAATAAAGTTGATCTTTTTGTCTTCATCACACTTTTAAAGGCCGTGACACAAGATTAAAAGTGGAAACATGTAGTTTTCATTTCATATTTTGTAATTTTCCCAGTTTAATATTTTAAATTTTGAGTCTTTTTAATAGAAATTTGCATGTTTTATGGTCCAAAAGCAGCTAATTAGCTCTGTAGCAGCAATACAGTTGCCTTCTCACACTCTCACTCTGATAAACCCTGCTTCCCCCCTCCCCTTCCTACTGAAACCCCCGCTCTGCTGTGATTGGTCGAGCTCTGTCAGCTATGCCCCGCCCCCTCAGAGAGCTGGGTGGTATTTTTTTGCACTAAAATTATGTATTTGAATTTGTAGCCACTAAAATCAACTCCTCAAATATTCAATAATGTGTTTTAAACTTTATTGTTCAGTGTTCACAAGTCAATAATTTAAAAAATGTACCAGACAGTTTAACTCTCTTAAAAAGATAAAAACATGCTATCTATGCTAATTAAAAATGCTATCTATGCTAATAAAATGCTATCCACACTAATTAAAAATGCTATCTATGGTAATAAAATGCTATCTATGCTAATAAAATGCTATCTACGCTAATTAAAAATGCTATCTATGCTAATAAAATGCTATCTATGCTAATAAAATGCTATCTATGCTAATAAAACATTTAACACATGCTAACAAGTTTTATATTCTAAATTGTGATTTTTTTAAATTAAACAAATGAACTTTTAAATAACAAAAAGATGTTTTTAAATTTACCATTGATTAAATAGACTTTTTATATATTTTACCATTGATTAAATAGACTTTTTATATTTTACCATTGATTAAATAGACTTTTTATATTTTACCATTGATTAAATAGACTTTTTATATTTTACCATTGATTAAATTTACTTTTTTATATTTTACCATTGATTAAATAGACTTTTTTATATTTTACCATTGATTAAATAGACTTTTTTATATTTAACCATTGATTAAATAGACTTTTATATATTTTACCATTGATTAAATAGACTTTTATATATTTTACCATTGATTAAATAGACTTTTTTATATTTTACCATTGATTAAACACTTTTTATATCCACAGAAAATCCCTGATGGGGTAAAAATAACTGTAGACGACCCAACCCGGCCTGCGTCATCGTCGTTATCTCTCCAGCCTCCATGCGTCGAGTTCCCAACCAGAGAATCGACGTCTCAGAGCAGGTCGCACCACATTCTTCACAAAGTCGACGACTCGGATCGTCAGACTGAGATGGAACAGATTGAACCTGTGGAGGAATGATGAACTTCCACTCATCCTTCTTATCTTCCATCATCACGCTCCATGACGTCATATTAAGCTTAAACTGAGTGAAATGTGTCAACACAAAAGGCCTCGAACCTGGAATCTAACGGTAAATTCCTCTGTTCGCTGCAGGATTTTATTTCTTCTTCTTCTTTTTAATTAAAATGATTTTTTCCCTTTTAATCGACTGTTTTTAAATCATATCTTGTTTTTTGTTACTTCAATTTCTTGATGTTTAATCCTATTTAATTTTAATTAATTTATTTTTATTATTATTATTATCTGTTTTTAATTTTTTTTGTTTTTATTTCGAATTCTTGATTTTTAATCTTATTTATTTTAATTAATTTTTAAAAAATTCTGTTAAATTTTTATTTAAAATTCTTGATATTTAATCCATTTAATTTTAATTTATTTATTTTAATTATTATGAATTGTTTTTAATTTTTAGTTTTTATTTAAAATTCTAGATTTTTAATCCTATATATTTTAATTAATTAAAAAAAATTCTTTTAATCAACTGTTTATTTACATTTTTTATTTAAAATTCTTGATTTTTAATCTTATTTATTTTAATTAATTTTTTAAAATTCTCTTTTTAATCAACTGTTTTTTTAATTTTTTTTAATTTTTATTTAAAATTCTTGATTTTTTAATCCTGTTTATTTTAATTAATTTAAAACAATTCTCTTTTAATCAACTGTTTTTTAAAAAAATTTATTTAAAATTCTTGATTTTTAATCCTATTTGTTTTAATTAATTTAAAAAAAATCTCTTGGAATCAACTCTTTTTTAAATTTTTTGTTTTTATGTAAAATTCTTGATTTTGAATCCTATTTATTTATTTTTAAATAAAACATTTTCCCTTTTAATCAACTGTTTTTAAATTCTATCTTGATGCTTTTAATGATTTATGTAAAGTAAATAAATGTAAATGTGCCATAAATAAACTTGCGTTTTTTGCCTCAATTAGTTTGTATGTTTTCGCCAGAATTTGTCTGTTTTGTTTGCAAAAATCTCAAAAAATTCTAGACAGATTTTCATGAAATTTTCAGTAAATGCTGGTAACGGTGCCATGAACATATGATTAAATTTTGGTAATGATCTGGAAGAAATCCTGGATTCTGCATCACTTTGATTTTTATGTCATTTTGCGGTAAATGGACCTTTAAAAACCTGGTGGCACAATCTGCTTTTCTAGTTTTATTCAGGATTTTTGGGTCACAAACATGGATGAAAAACAAAAATGAACACAGATAACGCAGGTTTCTTTCTGACATCATGATATTTAATTTGCTTCGTAAATTAAAATACACTTCACATCCTTTTTGAAATACAGTACATTTGGCACGCAGCGCAAAGAAAAACGAACGTCAACACAAACACGAGTAGAAAATAATCCATGAAACAGAAAAGAGAAACAAAACGTACATACGAAGCTTCACAAACACACGGAGCAAAGAAAACAGAAAACTGATTTTTATATACGATCGTAGGTTTTCGCCTTTTTCTCTTAGTCTTTTCTGTCAGTTTTATCTTGGCTCTATGATATTTTATAATATTCTAGAGCATTTTAACACTTTTTAACACATGTTTTAATATATGTGTTGTTTTATTTATTTGGTTAAACGCCTGGAATAAGATCTGTGGTTAATAGCATTTAGCTGCTAGCAAGATGCTACATGGCACCAAAGAAGTTGTTGGGGACATTAAACGTTTGAAGTCAGATAATTTATTGTATTTATTGTGTTTGTTTGTGGAGTTTCTCCTGCTGAACATATCGTAAACTGTTATTTTCTGCAATTATCCCAATGGAAACATCCCATAAATGACGTTAGCTAACTTGTCCTTCAAAGGTACAAAGGTCAAAGTTAACTTCCTGTGACAATGAATGAAAAGGACTAATTCCAGACATGAACCATATTTTATCTGTCTTCATTCCACTAGCAGGAAGAAGGGAGGACATTCTGAACATAGCATTTGGTTTTTGGACAAACAGTTTTTAAGTTAAATAGTAAACGAAGGTAAAAATGGCCGATAACATTATGAAGTGCTGAACTTTAAAGGTTATTAAATTATGAAGGTAAATGTAATAACTGAGCTAATAACATCATAAATTATTCTATTATCGGCTAAAATACTGTGTGAAGTTCAAATAGATCCATATATCATTAATTTAAGTAGATTTTCCTGTGGTTTTAAATCACTATCGGCCTCTAGTGGCCTGGCATGGTATTGCAGCCTTTAATCCGATTTTTATGGTGGTTTTAATGAAAATGGATGAAAATATACGGCTAAAAGAAGAATCTAGACTAGTGTAGCACAGTAACACTGATAGATGAGTGTGTGTGTGTGTGTTTATACGCAGTTATTGAGCATCAGTGACGTTCTGCAGGAAGTTTCCTCTGAACTGATCACACCTGAATGTTTGTGTCAGATGTTGTCAGTAAACAACAAATATGGAAAAAACAACAACATGGAGACAGTCAAATACGATGGAGACAGATATGCAAAGAGTTTATACACCAGCTGCTTTATGATTGATGCACGAAGCCGGACGCAGCAGGTGGAGTTGATGGTCAGATACTGGACTGTTCTACGATTAAAGGGGCAGTCTGGTGTTTTTCAACGTGTGAAACCATAGACACATAATTACACTGATCCTCCACAACTGATCTTTGCAGAGATTTCCATCTGCTCGGATTTTCAATATAATGGAAGTGCATTGATTCTATTAGAGACAGAGAGGTGGATGGATACTGGAGCCGTGCTGTGGCCTGATAAATAGTTCCAGAACAAGTAAATTGCAGGACAACAAGACAATAATGTGGAACTGTCCCTTTAATGCTCCATTTGAATTAGTGATAATAACTTCTATATAATTATGTTTTATATTTGTACGTTTCCCTCCATTAGGGGCGGTTTATGTTTGACTTTACTCAGGTGTGATGTGGAAACACAAACACACACACACACACACACACACTTACACACACACACACACACACACTTACACACACACTCACACACACACACACACACACACATTTACACACACTTACACACACACTCACACACACACACACACACACATTTACACAAACTTACACACACACTCACACACACACACACACACACACACACACACACATTTACACACACTTACACACACACTCACACACACACACACACACACACACTTACACACACACTCACACACACACACACACACACACACACACACACACACACACTTACACACACACTCACACACACACACACACACACACACTTACACACACACTCACACACACACACATTTACACACACTTACACACACACTCACACACACACACACACACACACATTTACACACACTTACACACACACTCACACACACACACACACACACACACACACACTTACACACACACACACACTCACACACACACACACACACACACACTTACACACACACTCACACACACACACACACACACACACACTTACACACACTCACACACACAAACACACACACACACACACACACATACACACACTTACACACACTCACACACACACACACTCACACACACACACACACACACACACACACACACACACACACACACATACACACACTTGTTTCCAGCAGCATTAAATATACTTTTATAATCTCTGGGAGGAGGATTTGAAGGATTTTACATCACAGAGTTAAAAAATAAGGTTAATTAATTGATTAATTAGCCTAAGTTGTCCTTAAAATGTCAGAAATAAGTAAAACAATAAGTAATAATTATCCAGAGTGGATAAAAAACACCAAATTATCAGATGTACGACGCAGAATCTGCTTAAAAAATGACTAAAACAATAATTCAACTGTGAAGGTAGTTGAATTTTCTGTTGATCGACTAATTATATAATCAATTATTGCAAAGTGGAACTTCTCATTGATGAAACCGATCAGGAGAGATGATGTTTCAGGTATTAGAGATGCCATGAAATCATCACTGATGCAGAACAACAGCGTATGAATGGAACACGGAGGAAGTGTAGTGGGTGTTTTTTGTGGTTTTTAAATGAATTTGACTGTGTTTGAAGTTTTATGAAGGTAAATCTGTCTTAAAGGAGTCGTATTTGCCATTTTCCTAGTGTGATATTTTCATTTTTGTCGTCTATTTCTAAAAAAAACTGCATTTTTTATTGAACCTGTAGCTGCAATACAGTCGCCTTCTCACACTCTCAGTCCAAAAAAAACCCTTTTTTCATAATATGGCCCCTTTAAAATCCATAAAATGTATAGATTATTTATAATTATTCAAATTCTACAAGTTTTCAATGACGTGTTTTAAAATCAAACTCGTTTGGCTGAATGTTGGTTCGATTTGAGGCAGAACTTGAACTTTCAAG
>CM060478.1:3117726-3140226 GCA_030544235.1 Lepturacanthus savala
AGGAGGGTTAATTAGCTTCCATATAATAATAATAATATGGTTATTTATAATAATTTTTATTATTATTCATAAACATACAAAGACTTTCCCTTAACATTAGCTGGTGAGGAATGTTTCCACACTAAAAGAATTATAGTTATAGCTTCACAAGTGGAATAATCTTCAAAATACTTGATGATTGATGTGTAAATTATTGTAAAATAAGGTTATAGCTGAAAACGTGTGGCTTCACTAGTCTTTGAGGAGTGAACTGGTTGTTTTAGTCGGGATTATGCACCAATATATTCACATATATTTCCATTAATTCCTATTTATTCCGACTATAGTGAAGTGACTGTGGAACACAATAAAGCCTCTCGATCATTCTTCATTCTCAAGTGTTTGAAAACGGGTTCGAGTGGTGAACAAGCTGCTCGGCCACGTGACCCCGAAGTCCGGGGGTCGTCCAATCAGAGCCCGGAGTCCCGGTCAAGTGACCGGTCAGAGTCCAAGACGTCGTCCAACATAAACACGGACACTTTCCCACAAGGCTTTGCTGTTCAGACCGCACCAAACGGCAGCCAAGGTAAACGCAAGCTTGTGATGGAAAAACTGGACGACAAATAAACCCGACAAGTGGCGTTAGACACACACACACACACACACACACACACACACACACACACACACACACACACACACACACACACACACATGAGGAATCAAGTGGGAATTATCAAGTGGTGAAACAGGAAACATGGATCAACATTTGACACTAAGAATAAGCTGCGTTCACTCACTTTGACTTTGACAAACACAGAACGACAGTGACCAAAAAGGGAAAAAAACACGCCTTAGGGCTGCAACTAATTCTGATAATTAATCTATGGATTATTGAAATGATTAACCAATTAGTTGTTGGTAAGTGTCCACAACCCAAAGATCATCAGCTTATTATTGTAGAAGAATAAAGAAACCAGGAAATAATCAGAGAAGAGAAGCTGGAACCAGAGAATTTGGACGTTTTCTTCTTAAAAATGACTCAAATCAATTAATCGATTATTAAAATAGTTTGATGTCAAATCAAAGGTTCCTCAAGGTTCTGTTCTAGATCCTGTGAAGTTTCAGTCATCAGTTTATTATTATAGAAGAATAAAGAAACCAGGAAATAATCAGAGAAGAGAAGCTGGAACCAGAGAATTTGGACATTTTCTACTTAAAAATGACTCAAATCAATTAAAAACTAAGATTTTCCTTACAGACCTATAGATAAGGTCATACAGTAGTAGTTTGTAGAGTGTTTTGGCTCAAATATGCAAACTTCTCATTGAAATCCATTAAATAATTCCCAAATATTAAAGCTGTGAGGTTGTCAAACAGGCTCAGATTGACTAGAGCTGCAACTAATGACTATTTTAATAGTCTATTGATTTATTCTTCCATTAATCGATTAGTTTTTGGTTCATAAAATGTTTAATTTAATCGATTGATTCAACGTAAAATGTTTATTTTAGTCCACAACTCAAATATCATCAGTTTATTATTATAGAAGAATAAAGAAACCAGGAAATAATCAGAGAAGAGAAGCTGGAACCAGAGAATTTAGACGTTTTCTTCTTAAAAAATGACTCAAATCCATTAATTGATTCATGTAATAATTGTCAATTAATCAATTAACTGATTGAGGCAGACTATATTGTTGCTAAAGTTCCTTTAGGATCATAAACACAGCTATTTGTTATGAATAAACCATGAAAATTTAAATATTAAACTGGGAAAATGGTCAAAATAGGGCCCCTTCAAAATAAAAGCATGCTCAACAGTCCACAACCCAAAGATCATCAGTTTACTATTATAGAAGAATAAAGAAACCAGGAAATAATCAGAGAATTTGGACATTTTCTTCTTAATAATGAGTCAAATCGATCAGCCAATACTAAATAGTTGTCAACTAATTGATTATTGTTGTAGCATAAATGATAAAATCATTGAAAAAGCTGTTTTTAAAGAGTTTAAGACTAATTTTATAGGACTGAACAACTGTTATATATTATAACTGCAATAAAACAGCTTGTGTCCATAAGTAACTACACATCTGAACATACTGACATAGCCTGTGGAGTCCCTCAAGGTTCAATTCTGGGTCCTCTACTATTTAACATTTACATGCTCCCACTAGATAAAGTTATGGAATAAAACTAAATAAATTAATATCATTATGCAGATGATACACACATTTACATCAGCATTTCACCAGGTGATTATAATCATATGCAAACACTGAGCAAATCAATGATTGGATGTGCCAGAGGTTTCTCCAATTAAACAAATCAACATATCAGTTTTTTTCTGATGTTACTACTTATAGGTATGTGTTTGAGTCTAAACTACTGACAACATTTACCCAAAATTCCAAAGGAAAATTTTATTTGCAGAAAATGTATTATTAGGTATTTTACAAGCTGACTGACCGCTTTGAGAATGGACACGGCCTCCTTGCTGAGCCAGACTGGATAGAGAACGTCGTCGTGGAGGATCGACTCAAACAGGTCGTCTTCGTTGTCGGCTTCGAAGGGCGGCTGACCCGCCATCATCTCATACATCAGAACCCCCAGAGCCCACCAGTCCACCGATGGGCCGTAATCCAGCTCCTGGAGGATCTAAACGCACACAAAGACGACGAGGAGACTTATAAACGGGAGCTGGAGAATGCACCAGAGTAAGATTGATGTCAAAAAAACAACTGAATCCAGATCAAACTTTCACAGTTTATACATTGGTTTGACTCAGAACTTACATTCTTAAATTAACATAACAAACCACTTTGCAATTGGTCAGAACAGAACTGAAAACATCGCTGATTTCATCAAATTGCAAACGTCTTAGTACATCTTTGAAAATGATGAAGTACAGTTAGCTTGGAGTTAGCACAGTTGACCTAGAGTTAGCACAGTTGACCTAGAGTTAGCACAGTTAGCCTAGAGTCAGCACAGTTAGCCTAGAGTTAGCACAGTTGACCTTGAGTTAGCAAAGTTAGCCTACAGTTAGCACAGTTGACCTAGAGTTAGCAAAGTTATCCTACAGTTAGCACAGTTGACCTAGAGTGAGAACAGTTAACCTAGAGTTAGCATAGTTGAACTTGAGTTAGCACAGTTATCCTACAGTTAGCACAGTGGACCTAGAGTTAGGACAGTTGACCTAGAGTTAGCACAGTTAGCCTAGAGTAAGCACAGTTAGCCTACAGTTAGCACAGTTGAACTAGAGTTAGCACAGTTAGCTTACAGTTAGCACAGTTATTCTACAGTTAGCACAATGGACCTAGAGTTATCATAGTTAGCCTACAGTTAGCACAGTTAGCCTACAGTTAGCCTAGAGTCAGCACAGTTATCCTGCAGTTAGCACTACAATTAACCTAGAATTAGCCTAAAGTTAGCACAGTTTCCCTACATTACAGCACAATTCAATGTTCACTAAAACTAAACGTGTGCTACGTCGATATAAAATATAGTTTTTCTATAAAACCTGCAGCAGATAGTTTATTGTGAATATGATCTACTACAGCAAACTAAGTAGGGAAAAGTCATTTAGTTTAATTCAAACTGAAACACGCAACTTGCAGATGCAACTATGACTTTTATGAGAACAATGAAATATTAAAAGGAAATTCAGTCGTGTGTTTGTTTAATGCCAACTAAGAACGCAAAGAACGACTGATACACAGATTTCTAAGCCCTGAGTCCACTCAGTGATTGTTCCTGTTTGTTTTTCCTGGACATGTTTGTTTTCCTGCTCTCTGCTGAACTCGGTCTCTGCTGCGAGAACAGATCCTGATCTGAGACGATCTGATTACGAGGAAACATACTTTCACACAGGTAAAATCTGTCTGAAACGGTCCGAACACGGGGACGCGACATGTCGGGTGGCGTGCGGGCGTCACCTCGGGGGCGATGTAGTCCGGCGTGCCGCAGAAGGTGGTGGTGGTCACGCCGTTGAGGATTCCCTCTTTACACATTCCAAAGTCTGCCAGTTTACAGTGGCCCTCAGCATCCAGCAGGATGTTGTCCAGCTTCAAGTCCCTGCAGGAAAATACACCGAGAAAATAAACACCAGGAAAATAAACACCAGGAAAATACACCGAGAAAATAAACACCAGGAAAATAAACATCAGGGAAATAAACACCAGGAAAATACACCAGGAAAATAAACATCAGGGAAATACACCAAGAAATACACCATGAAAATAAACATCAGGGAAATAAACACCAGGAAAATAAACACCAGGAAAATACACCGAGAAAATAAACATCAGGGAAATAAACACCAGGAAAATACACCAAGAAATACACCAGGGAAATAAACATCAAGGAAATAAACACCAGGAAAATACACCAGGAAAATAAACATCAGGGAAATAAACACCAGGAAAATAAACATCAGGGAAATAAACACCAGGAAAATAAACACCAGGAAAATAAACATCAGGAAAATAAACACCAGGAAAATACACCAAGAAATACACCAGGAAAATAAACATCAAGGAAATAAACACCAGGAAAATACACCAAGAAATACACCAGGAAAATAAACATCAAGGAAATAAACACCAGGAAAATACACCAGGAAAATAAACACCAGGAAAATAAACACCATGAAAATAAACACCAGGAAAATACACCAGGAAAATAAACACCAGGAAAATAAACATCAAGGAAATAAACACCAGGAAAATACACCAGGAAAATAAACACCAGGAAAATAAACACCAGGGAAATAAACACCAGGAAAATAAACACCAGGAAAATAAACACCATGAAAATAAACACCAGGGAAATAAACACCAGGAAAATACACCAAGAAATACACCGAGAAAATAAACACCGAGAAAATAAACACCATGAAAATAAACACCATGAAAATAAACACCAGGGAAATAAACACCAGGAAAATAAACACCATGAAAATAAACACCAGGAAAATACACCAAGAAATACACCGAGAAAATAAACACCGAGAAAATAAACACCATGAAAATAAACACCATGAAAATAAACACCAGGGAAATAAACACCAGGAAAATAAACACCATGAAAATAAACACCAGGGAAATAAACACCAGGAAAATAAACACCAGGAAAATAAACACCGAGAAAATAAACACCAGGAAAATAAACACCAGGAAAATACACCAAGAAATACACCAGGAAAATAAACACCATGAAAATAAACACCAGGAAAATACACCAAGAAATACACCAGGAAAATAAACATCAGGAAAATAAACACCATGAAAATAAACACCAGGAAAATAAACACCATGAAAATAAACACCAGGAAAATAAACACCAGGAAAATAAACACCAGGAAAATAAACACCAGGAAAATAAACACCAGGAAAATAAACATCAGGGAAATAAACACCAGGAAAATAAACACCAGGAAAATAAACATCAGGGAAATAAACACCAGGAAAATAAACACCAGGAAAATAAACACCAGGAAAATAAACACCAGGAAAATACACCAAGAAATACACCAGGAAAATAAACATCAGGAAAATAAACACCATGAAAATAAACACCAGGAAAATAAACACCATGAAAATAAACACCAGGAAAATAAACACCAGGAAAATAAACACCAGGAAAATAAACACCGAGAAAATAAACACCAGGAAAATAAACATCAGGGAAATAAACACCAGGAAAATAAACACCAGGAAAATAAACATCAGGGAAATAAACACCAGGAAAATAAACACCAGGAAAATAAACACCAGGAAAATAAACACCAGGAAAATAAACACCAGGGAAATAAACACCAGGAAAATAAACACCAGGAAAATAAACACCATTTTTACTTTATTTTAATTTTGAATCAGTGGTTTTAGTGTTTTAAATATAAATTTAGAATCAGTAATTTTAGTGTTTTAATTTTAATTTTAAATCAATAGTTTTAGTGTTTTAATTTTTATTTTAATTTTAAATCAATAGTTTTAGTGTTTTAATTTTTATTTTAATTTTAAATCAGTATTTTAGTGTTTTAATTTTGAATCAGTATTTTAATGTTTTAATTTTATTTTAATTTTAATTCAGTAATTTATTGTTTTAATTTTAAATCAGTATTTTAGTGTTTTAATTTTTATTTTAATTTTAAATCAGTATTTTAGTGTTTTAATTTTTATTTTAATTTTAAATCAGTATTTTAGTGTTTTAATTTTTATTTTAATTTTAAATCAGTATTTTAGTGCTTTATTTTTTAATCAGTGGGTTTAGTGCTTTTAATTTTTATTTTAATCTTGAATCAGTGGTTTTAGTGTTTTTATTTATAATAATTTAATAATAGTAATTTATCTAATATTCATGGCTTGATTTCTCCATTTTGAGGCATTTTTATGGGACATTTTTTATCCTGATATACAAAAGATTTGCATCTAACACTCTTCAAAACCCCTAAAAACTAAAATCACCAAAAATTAACATGAAATGACTTTAAATAACCACATTTTCCAAATTCCTGCCTCGTCTATTACACACATACAACAAAACAGAAAAAGCAGAAAAAGCAGAAAAGGATGGGATGGTTCACATTTGGACATGGATGTGTAAACCAGTATATTTCAGCTAGTTATGCAATTTAAATCAGATTTTGTGCACTTGTGTGACGAATGCTGCTCATAAAAACGCCACATATTTAAGAAAATCAATGGTGATCCACAAGGTTGTCCCATCCCTGCAGGGTTCGGGGATTTTTGGTTTTGTGTTGGAAACGTCATGTTTGTTGCAGAAAAGGAAACACACACAGCGGGAGGAGAGGAAGAGGAGCAGACCTGTGAAA
Organism: Lepturacanthus savala; assembly: GCA_030544235.1. Taxonomy (NCBI): domain Eukaryota; kingdom Metazoa; phylum Chordata; class Actinopteri; order Scombriformes; family Trichiuridae; genus Lepturacanthus; species Lepturacanthus savala. Next base: position 3,124,540 of record CM060478.1, read on the forward strand.
ACAGAGAAAGTTTTAAGGCTGAATAAAAAAAAAAAAGACGGAGGAGAGAGAGAGAAAGACTCCGAGATAAGAGCCGCGGTGTTGAGAGATGACAGGGTTGGGTCGCTCATGAATGCAGCCGCTCTCTGCTTGATGGTTGATTGCCACAAAAATGTCAACATGTCCTTTTTGCAGGGACTGCAGCCATTCAGCCTGAGGTGTTTTTCATAAACACAGCCGCCCTGACAAGCCGAGGAGGAGGAGGAGGAGGAGGAGGAGGAGGAGGAGGAGGAGGAGGAGGAGGCGGCGTCTCCGACGTCAAGACAGAATGCAACCGCTCTGTTGTTGCAAGACCCAGAAATCAAATAAAAAAGATGAACAACCCCGGGACAGGGTGTGAGTTATTGGCTGCAGAAAAACACTGTTTGATCCTTGTGTGTATTTGTTTTGCCTCATAAATTAAAGACAAGATTCATTAAACCTATAAGACTTGTTGAGTCTTGCATGATTTTATGGTCCAAAAGCAGCGAGTTAGACCTGTAGCAGCAATACAGTCGGCCTTCTCACACTCTCACTCTGAAAAACCCTGTTTCCCGACTCCCCTCACAATTTTCTAAGTTTAATATTAACATTTTTGTGGTCTCTTTATAAAAAATAAGATGTTTTTATGGTCTAAAAGCAGCGAGTTAGACCTGTAGCAGCAATACAGTCGGCCTTCTCACACTCTCAGATTCAGATTCACTTCATTAATTGTCCCTTGAAGCGTGATTTAGTGCTGAGAAGGTCAAACAATATTCAAAAGACCAAAAATAGAGTGTAGTTACATACAATGAGCATAGTAAAATACATAAAACGACAGCATACGGAATCCTGAAACATCATAGTTCAAACATGAAATATATATATTGCTAAAGTGCATAAAATCACAGTAAATAAGCAAAAAAAAAAACATTTTCTGGTTATATAAAAAAATAACATGTGTTTATGGTCCAGAAGCAGCTAGTTAGACCTGTAGCAGCAATACAGTCGGCCTTCTCACACTCTCACTCTGATAAACCCTGTTTCCCGACTCCCCTCACAATTTTCTAAGTTTAATATTAACATTTTTGTGGTCTCTTTATAAAAAATAAGATGTTTTTATGGTCTAAAAGCAGCGAGTTAGACCTGTAGCAGCAATACAGTCGGCCTTCTCACACTCTCAGATTCAGATTCACTTCATTAATTGTCCCTTGAAGTGTGATTTGGTGGTGAGAAGGTCAAAAAACATTCAACAGACCAAAATATAGTGTAGTTACATACAATGAGCATAGTAAAGTGTATAAAACAACATCATAGTTCAAACATGAAATATATATATTGCATTTGATGAAAATAAAGTGCATAAAATCACAGTAAATAAGCAAAAAATACAATTTTCTGTGGTCTATTTATAAAAAATAACATGATTTTATGGTCCAGAAGCAGCTAGTTTGACCTGTAGCAGCAATACAGTCGGCCTTCTCACACTCTCACTCTGAAAAACCCTGTTTCCTGACTCCCCTCACAATTTTCTAAGTTTAATATTAACATTTTTGTGGTCTCTTTATAAAAAATAAGATGTTTTTATGGTCCAAAAGCAGCTAGTTAGACCTGTAGCAGCAATACAGTCGGCCTTCTTACACTCTCAGATTCAGATTCACTTCATTAATTGTCCCTTGAAGCATGATTTGGTGAAACATTCAATAGACCAATAGAATTTAACTACACTCTATTTTTGGTCTATTGAACGGCCATATTTTACCATTTTCTCAGTTTAATATTAACATTTTGTGGTCTCTTTATAAAAAATAACATGTTTTTATGGTCCAAAAGCAGCTAGTTTGACCTGTAGCAGCAATACAGTCGGCCTTCTCACACTCTCACTCTGAAAAACCCTGTTTCCTGACTCCCCTCACAATTTTCTAAGTTTAATATTAACATTTTTGTGGTCTCTTTATAAAAAATAACATGTTTTTATGGTCTAAAAGCAGCTAGTTATACCTGTAGCAGCAATACAGTCGGCCTTCTCACACTCTCACTCTGAAAAACCCTGTTTCCTGACTCCCCTCACAATTTTCTAAGTTTAATAATAACATTTTTGTGGTCTCTTTATAAAAAATAAGATGTTTTTATGGTCTAAAAGCAGCTAGTTATACCTGTAGCAGCAATACAGTCGGCCTTCTCACACTCTCAGATTCAGATTCACTTCATTAATTGTCCCTTGAAGCGTGATTTAGTGCTGAGAAGGTCAAACAATATTCAATAGACCAATAGAATTTAACTACACTCTATTTTTGGTCTATTGAACGGCCATATTTTACCATTTTCTCAGTTTAATATTAACATTTTGTGGTCTCTTTATAAAAAATAACATGTTTTTATGGTCCAAAAGCAGCTAGTTTGACCTGTAGCAGCAATACAGTCGGCCTTCTCACACTCTCACTCTGAAAAACCCTGTTTCCTGACTCCCCTCACAATTTTCTAAGTTTAATATTAACATTTTTGTGGTCTCTTTATAAAAAATAACATGTTTTTATGGTCTAAAAGCAGCTAGTTATACCTGTAGCAGCAATACAGTCGGCCTTCTCACACTCTCACTCTGAAAAACCCTGTTTCCTGACTCCCCTCACAATTTTCTAAGTTTAATAATAACATTTTTGTGGTCTCTTTATAAAAAATAAGATGTTTTTATGGTCTAAAAGCAGCTAGTTATACCTGTAGCAGCAATACAGTCGGCCTTCTCACACTCTCAGATTCAGATTCACTTCATTAATTGTCCCTTGAAGCGTGATTTAGTGCTGAGAAGGTCAAACAATATTCAATAGACCAATAGAATTTAACTACACTCTATTTTTGGTCTATTGAATGGCCATATTTTACCATTTTCTCAGTTTAATATTACAATTTCTGTGGTCTCTTTATAAAAAATAGCATGTTTTTATGGTCCAAAAGCAGCTAGTTGGACCTGTAGCAGCAATACAGTCGGCCTTCTCACACTCTCACTCTGATAAACCCTGTTTCCTGACTCCCCTCACAATTTTCTAAGTTTAATAATAACATTTTTGTGGTCTATTTATAAAAAATAACATGTTTTTATGGTCCAAAAGCAGCGAGTTAGACCTGTAGCAGCAATACAGTCGGCCTTCTCACACTCTCAGATTCAGATTCACTTCATTAATTGTCCCTTGAAGCGTGATTTGCTGGTGAGAAGGTCAAACAATATTCAAAAGACCAAAAATAGAGTGTAATTACATACATTGAGCATAGTAAAATGCATAAAACGACAATATACAGAACCCTGAAACATCACAGTTCGAACATGAAATATATATATATTGCATTCGATCAAAATAAAGTGCATAAAATCACAGGAAATAAGCAAAAAAATACCATTTTCTGTGGTCTATTTATAAAAAATAACATGTTTTTATGGTCCAGAAGCAGCAATACAGTCGGCCTTCTCACACTCTCACTCTGAAAAACCCTGTTTCCTGTCTCCCCTCACAATTTTCTGGCTTAACATTTTGTGGTCTCTTTATAAGAAATAAGCTGATTTTATGGTCAAAAAGCAGCTAGTTAGACCTGTAGCAGCAATACAGTCGGCCTTCTCACACTCTAACTCATTACAATAACTCTTTTTTTTCTTTTAAATAACAACACATTGAGTCATCCAACAGTTTTTGATCCATTTTAATATAAAATATATATTCTAACATTGATTTGGGGTCTTTTTTTAAATAAAAATGTGCATGTTTATCATCCAAAAGCAGCTAATTAGCCCTGTAGCAGCAATACAGTCGCCTTCTTACACTCTCACTCTAACTCACTTACATGAATTTTAGTAAGATGAAGTAGGAACATTTCATATTTTGCCAATTTCCCAGTTTAATATTTGAAATGTAGTCTTCTATTTTAAAATTTTAAAAAACTGTGTAGGTTTTTATCATCCAAAAGCAGCTAATTAGCCCTGTAGCAGCAATACAGTCGCCTTCTCACACTCTCAGGTTTCAGTAACACTACAGTGGAGCCCAGACCAACAGAATGAGTGGGTCTTATTTCACAGTTTTTGTGTTAGCAGGAAAAACACAGACTGAATATTTACCCACAAACACTGAAAAGGTGTTTTTTCCCCATAATATGACCCTTTTTACAACAGCAAAAACACATTTCCTTACACACTGATCAGATTTTGACCTATTTTGCTTCCATATCATGTCTTTTTTGAGACGAGGGAAAAGGTGGTGTATACTACTCCTATCTACAATGATATACCTGTTATATAACTGTACTGGAGAGTTAAAGATGAGCAGCTGTTGCAGCAGATATCTGCATCTCGTGCAAACGTAGAACCATGAACGGTATGCTAATGCTAACGCTAACGCTAACGCGCCTCCAGTCTGACGGAAGAATAACACGACACGTCAGCTGCAGTGAAGCGTGACAGTTGGCGTCGAGCCGAGTTTTAACTTAATGGTTCAAGTTTGAGTCAGAGAATCCCAGAGTTTGATGCACAGAAGGTTTTTATAAAAGGCTGCATGGAATTATTAATATTACAGAGGATTTTACGTCATTTACTGAAGTAAAAGTACCTTGAAGTAGAGTAAAAATACTCATTTCATGGATGAAAATGGGAGAGTCTCAGTGGATTTCATCCATTTTTGGGGTAATAAATATTAAACTAATGTTGTTAAATAACAATATAAATAACTTCTGCTGCAAAGTAAAAGAAATCATTAAACTAAAAGAGCGAAAAGAGATAAAATTATAAAAAAAGATTTAAAAAAGGAAGAAAAAAGACAGAAAAGAAGGAAGATTTTAAATATAGATTAAATATATCTTTATTTTTGCATTCTGTGGTGTGTTATAACATTTATATAATTTAGGTTAAGAGTTATTTTCCTATTTGGTCTGAATTTTAATGAAATAAGTACAAGTTTCCTTTAATATTACTCATAATAAATAAGAATAAACACTATTTTATTACCCCCAAAATGGATAAAATCCACTGAGACTCTCAAAATATCCCTAATTTATTGTAATTAGTGTAATTCCATTTAAATCCAGGAGGACTTTTACTTAAAATAGAGTATTTTTACATTGATATATTGGTGTTTTTACTTAAACTCTTACTCTTACTCTACTTTTACTCAAACTCTTGAACCATTAAGTCTAATTTGATATTATTACCAGTAAAAATCTAAGATTAGAGAAAATTATAAGGGTTGATCATTTTTCAGGGATGAGAAAATAGAATATTGGCCTTAAATGTAGTGGAGTTAAGTATAAATTAGAATTAAATGCAAACACTTAAGCGTCATAACTCAGATCTACAGCTGCAGACAGATGAGAACGCATCCGACGGCCCTCTGTTTGCATATTTCACCTCCGAGGGCGACTCAGCCGCATTAAATCTGAATTGGAGGCCTGCAGCGAAGCAGCAGAGAGTTTAATGCGTTTGAGATTGGATTTAAATGTCCGCTGACGTTCCTGCTGGTGTTATACATCACCTCGCTGCAGATAAATCCAATATTAAGTGGCTGCAGGTGTACGGCAGCACTAATGGAATGATATTTATCTACGTGCTGTGTTACATACCAGGAAATAGGCGTCGTTTATATAATCCTTTAGTTATTCTGTTAAAAATGCATGTGTAACATATAACAAAAGAACAACTGGGTTCTAAATCTACATAATACAAGTAAAGAGCAGCTTTTTAGTGTAAAAGAGTGACTTTGTTTGGGTTTTATCATCTTTTATAACAAATAAATATAGATTTATTGAACTAAAATCTCTTTCTTTTAACTTTCTTATCTGTCTTCTGTTACTTCTTCCTTTTATTTCGTTTTATCATTCAGTAGAATTACAGTGGTAGAAGTTTTTATTCCTGAAGATGGAAGGAAAACGCACGGAACACGTGAAGAGTGATGCAAGAGTGTTCTAATTCAAGAAGTGATGGATGTTCTATAGTCAGTGATCTGTTCTAAAGTCCATGTTCTATGTTCTAAAATCTATGATCTATGTTCTATAGTCAGTGTTCTATGTTCTATAGTCAGTGATCTATGTTCTATAGTCAGTGTTCTATGTTCTATAGTCAGAGATCTATGTTCTATAGTCAGAGATCTATGTTCTATAGTCAGTGATCTATGTTCTATAGTCAGAGATCTATGTTCTATAGTCAGTGTTCTATGTTCTATAGTCAGAGATCTATGTTCTATAGTCAGAGATCTATGTTCTATAGTCAGTGATCTATAGTCAGTGATCTATGTTCTATAGTCATTGATCTATGTTGTATAGTCAGTGTTCTATGTTCTATGTTCATAGTGATCTATGTTGTATAGTCAGTGTTCTATGTTCTATGTTCATAGTGTTCTATGTTCTATAGCCAGTGTTCTATGTTCTATAGTCAGTGTTCTATGTTCATAGTGTTCTATGTTCTATAGCCAGTGTTCTATGTTCTATAGTCAGTGTTCTATGTTCTACAGTCTATGTTCTATGTTAATGATCTATGTGCTACAGTTAGTGTTCTATGTTCTAAAGTCAATGTTCTACATTTACTGTTCTAAGATCTGAAGTCTATGTTAAACAGTCAGTGTTCTATGTTCTACAGTCTATGTTCTAGTCAGTGATCTATGTTCTAAAGTCTATGTTCTACAGTCTATGTTCTATAGTCAGAGATCTATGTTCTATAGTCATTGTTCTATGTTCTATAGTCAGTGTTCTATGTTCTATAGTCAGTGATCTATGTTCTATAGTCAGTGTTCTATGTTCTATAGTCATTGATCTATGTTCTATAGTCAGTGTTCTATGTTCTATAGTCATTGATCTATGTTCTATAGTCAGTGTTCTATGTTATATAGTCTATGTTCTATAGTCAGTGTTCTATGTTCTATAGTCAGTGTTCTATGTTATATAGTCAGTGTTCTATGTTCTATAGTCATTGATCTATGTTCTATAGTCAGTGTTCTATGTTCTATAGTCATTGATCTATGTTCTATAGTCAGTGTTCTATGTTCTATAGTCATTGATCTATGTTCTATAGTCAGTGTTCTATGTTATATAGTCTATGTTCTATAGTCAGTGTTCTATGTTCTATAGTCAGTGTTCTATGTTATATAGTCAGTGTTCTATGTTCTATAGTCAGTGTTCTATGTTATATAGTCTATGTTCTATGTTCTATAGTCATTGATCTATGTTCTATAGTCAGTGTTCTATGTTATATAGTCAGTGTTCTATGTCCTACAGTCTATGTTCTATGTCCTACAGTCTATGTTCTATGTCCTACAGTCTATGTTCTATAGTCAGAGAACTATGTTGTATAGTCAGTGATCTATGTTCTATAGTCTGCAGGAACGAACACACACACACACACACACACACACACACACACACACACACAAATTTAGTGTTCTATGTTCTACATTTAGTGTTCTATGTTCTACAGTCAGTTTTCTGTTCTATAGTATTTATATTTTTATTTTGATAAGTTTTAATATCTTCCTGTCAGCTCTGTCAGCGCTGCAGGAACGAACACACACACACACACACACACACACACACACACACACACACACACACACACACACACACACACACACACACACACACACACACACACACTCGAACAGCAATCAGGCTCAATTGAGAGCATTTCCTGTGTTTCATGTTAATCTTGAGTGATTTTTCCATTACGTCCTCAGCAGCAACCCTGTGCTGTGACACAGTTAACCTCCCTCTCTGTCTCAGATCATCTTCCTTCTGTGTGACTCCATGTTCCAAACACACATCTGGTTAAATATACAGTAAAACCACACACAAACTGCTGCTGCTTGTTTATTTATGTGTGGAATCACAGGGTGGGAGGGTATTGACATTAACACACTAGATATAAAAACTCAGATTTAACCAAAACCACATCTTGTCTCGTCTCTACAGCTTCAATAAAAATAAACCATCATGTCATTTAATGAAAGATAAATAAAAATCAGCAACAAAGGACTTTAAATCTACTCATTAATATCATTTATGCTACACCAGCTCTTTGTAGCCTTGATGTTAAGCAGCGATAATGACATTTAACTCTGAAAAATGACAAAATAATGTTAAACTTCTTCAAATCTATTTAAAAAAGGGAAGTAAAACCAGATAAAGACGACATGGATGTAAAAAAAAGGTCATTGTTCATTAAATCATATAAAGAATATGGAGTCAAATCAGTCTAAAAATTATCCCGGAGATAAAATATTTATTTATATTATTCAGTTTAGCTTAGAATACGTTTCTTTGTAGTATTACTAAATACTTTACTTTTCTAAAAAGTCAAATCAATATTTCAAATTCCATATAATTTCCCTTCAATAAAAAGCAGAAAAGAACCTGCATGTGTAAAGTATGGAGTCAATTCAGTGTCATAACTACCCATAGTCATAGGGATATAGTGAGAGACTTTATACATTTGATGAAAATGAAAATATCAAAGGGAACTTTTACTTATTTAAACAGTAAAAACACTCCTGTAAATAACACTATCCCTATTGTGAGTCGTGTATTTATGGTGTTTTTTTGGATGAATTAGATCATATAAAGGATTAAGAGTATGGAGTCAATTTAGTCTCATAATACTTTTAATATTTCTGATTCTAGCGAATTTCTCTTAAATAAAATGCAGACAAACATGATGGAAATAATATGAAAACAACACTAAGAGACAAAAAAGCCTCGAGGTTTGATGCCAGTGACGTTCCAATGTGTGTGTGTGTGTGTTTATCAGATAAATCTGCCCTGAGGCCTGCCTGAACCTGTTCCATCAACAGTATCACGTCCAAATGTTAACTTCTTTTTGGTCTTTAAGGATTTCAGTGAAGGAGAAAAAGAGCTACTGTCTCCTATTTTTCTTTTTCGTGACGTGGACGAGGGGCGACGATGGGAGAAGACAACGAGGGGCGATGGGAGGAGGGAGGGCGGAGGAACAGCGGCGGTACATAATGTTCCCAAAACACTTTGTTGTTCGTCTCCTTCTGGTCAACAAAGTGGGTCAGGGTCGAGAGACACAGACAGAAACAGAGGGAGAGAGAGAGCGAGGGAGGATCAGGTAGCTCAGTCATGAATTAACACGCAACGAGTCTCTGCCGCTGCCAACGTCTGACAGAGCAATATTCGCTGATTCAAAAGAGCGTGACTGAGAAAACGAAGATGAGAGACGGACCCATTAATCTTAGTGTCAGTCAGGGATTTTTTTTTTCTTCCACATGTCCGGATCCATGTTTATGCTCTTCGCTGGAATATCTTTGCATGACTTCCAGTTAAAAACTCCCTGTTGATCCTTTATTCAGAGCCTCAATCAGGCCATTGTAAAGACGCACCTGCTTTTTTTTTTAAGTCTTATTTGCGAAAATGGGATCCCCAGTTTATAAGTAGCACACGTCGGCAAGAAGGTCGCAGGTTCAAGACCTCCTTGGTCCTGGGTCTGGGACCTTTCTGTGTGGAGTTTGCATGTTCTCCCTGTGTCTGCGGGTACTCCGGCTTCCTCCCACAGTCCGTCAGTCATTTTCTATACCTGCTTATTCCTCATTAGGGTCACATGGTCTGCTGGAGCCAATCCCAGCGCGTTACGGCGAGAGGCAGATGGTCGCCAGCCAATCGTGGGGCACACACACCATTCACTCACACACTCACACCTATGGACAATTTAGAGTCTCCAATTAACCTCAGCATGTTTTTGGACTGTGGGAGGAAGCCGGAGTACCCGGCGAAGATAGCCAAAACTCCACACAGAAAGGTCCCAGACCCAGGACCAAGGAGGTCTTGAACCTGTGACCTTCTTGCTGTGAGGCAACAGCGCTAACCCCTGCACCACCGTGTCACCCCAGTCCAAACACATGCTGAGGTTAATTGGAGACTCTAAATTGCCCATAGGTGTGAATGGGGTGTATCCCTGCCTCTCGCCGTAATGTGCTGGGATTGGCTCCAGCAGACCATGTGACCCTAATGAGGAATAAGCAGGTATAGAAGATGAGATTTTGTAAAGCTTTGGCTATTTTCTACCAAATTTGGAAGGTCTCATCATTGGAAACTTCCATTTGGGCGCACTTCCGTCCATCAAACCAAAGATGGTCAAACTTTTGTAGTTCATTGGTTTTTCAAACTGCTCCCAATGTTTTGATTGGCTCATTGATGATGAGACCATTCAAGACCATTATTGTTGTGTTTTTTCCATAGAGAAACCAACTGAAGCGTAATATTGAGATCAATATTATAAGATCAGTCTCTATATTTCAGATACTTGACAGGAATGTGGGAAATGGGGGTAAATGTCTAAAATACTGAACTCTCCCATTAATATCTAACAAAGTAGTTTGAAGCAGTGGTTGTTATTTCCCACTCAATCTATAAAATGGTTTGAAAATTACAAATTGACAAGACAGATTTCTCTCTGACTGCTGCCATCGGGTAACGTTTGTTATATTTTGGACAAAATTGGCTCCATGTAGTTTACTTTTGCAAGAGGAGCGGATCTAGTCGGATCAAGGAAGAACCATTTTGGAATCAGGTCCATTATTCTGGACCCATAAAGACCTCTGCTACATCCTACTCCGTTTACCTTTTTTTGATTTTCCCTAGAAAACCACTGTGTCAGTGATTGGTTTCTTACAAAACTGTACTGAATATCAAAAATCCACAATTGCAACTGTTTCCTGCTTAGTCCAGAGATGTTCTAAACCAAATGTGGTGATGATTGCATAAAATTTGTAGGAGTCACCAAAAACTTGATTTAGACAAAATTAAAAATGGCAGAAAACATTTGGATTCTGAGACTTATGGTCACATGCCAAGATGTAAAGCACGATAATTCAACACTGAAATTACAAAATATAAATTAGTAATCATTAACCCCTTGACCTCCAGCCCTTTTTTATGTTTAGGACATCCCCATAGTCAGTAGGTATGTCTGGAATAAACACAGAGATGTTGGTCGACACTAAACGACCATTTATTGATCTCAAATAAACATTTTCATCCCAAAACAGCAACAAAAAAACACATTTTTTGTTCGTCGCTTCAAACAAGCGACTTTTTACTGTAGTGTTTTTTGGCTGCTAGTTTACTGAGTTTTTGTCATAAAGCTACACTGATGGTACCGTTGGACTCGTCACAGTCTCAGCTTTCATATGAGATGTCATTAGTTTGTATAACATGAAGTATCAGAGCGCTAGCCATCAAAATGTGGCGAGTGGGTTGGCTTTATGATCGTATACCGATTTTCATATTTGTTAATTAATTAGCTTGGTGTTGGAGTTGTGTTTGGTGTGTGTAAATATGATTTATATGTGCTTGTAGTGGAGTTTCTCCTGTTTAATTTGATGTATAGCTTCACTATATTTGTACATGATTAGTGGAGCAATCTCCAAAAACCCCTGGAGATACCCTGGAGTTTAACAGGTTAAAAGGACCAATAGCAGTGCAGGAGAAGTATAGTCGGGATTTGTTTTCTCATTTCGAAGAGAAAAATGGTCTTTGACTCAGCTGCTGTCAATCACCTTTCAAAGAAAAACACTCTGCAATGATTCTGATTATTAAAGACTTCAGGGAAAGTCAACGGTTGCTGTTGCAACACGAAGAGACGATTCTCATTAAAGTCGGATGTTGAAAGACGACTATTTGTATTTATTTATCCAGCTGAGTTTCTGTCATTATTTATTGTGCAATCCTCCAAAACGTGGGAGGAAAGTGGAGAACAGAGACTAAGTGAAGCGTATTTGACAAAGATTAAAATACAAGGAGGTGATTAAAGAAATGAAATGAGAGGAGTTCACCTTCTTCTGTCATGTTCCACTGACATTTCGTTTTCCCAACAGCTAACAATGCACCATTCATGTCTGATCACTTTACAGCCTGTTTCCTCGTTCCGGGGACACCGTGAGTGTTTGTGTGTTTGTATGTTTGTCCGTGAGGGTTTTTGTGACATCATCTTTTATATTCATTATTGGAAAGGTCAGGCTCATGCACAACGAGCGGCCGGACCAACAAACACACTCGACTAATCCTGATCTGAACACTGGCAGCACGTAACATGGCCACCTGATCTCAGTCTGACGCCTGTGATCAAACGTCTAATATTAAAACTGGTCTGTTTAAAACATCAGTCTAGTCTTGTTTGTGATTAAATGAAATTCACAAGCTGCAAAAAGGAGCTTTTTCTATCCCCGACCATGGAGTAAATTGTAGAATAAGCGTGGAAGTACAGAAAAGTCAAAACTAAAGACAAATATAAGGACAATGTGTATGCATGTATATTGCCTTTTAACCTGTTAAACTCCAGGGTCCCCACAGGGGATTTTGGAGATTGCTCCACTAATAATGTACAAATATAGTGAAGCTATACATCAAATTAAACAGGAGAAACTCCACTACAAGCACATATAAGTCATATTTACACACACCAAACACAACTCCAACACCAAGCTAATTAATTAACAAATATGAAAATCTGTATTCGATCATAAAGCCAACCCACTCGCCACATTTTGATGGCTAGCGCTCTGATGGTTCATGTTATACAAACAAATGACATCTCATATGAAAGCTGAGACTGTGACGAGTCCAACGGTACCATCAGTGTTGCTTTATGACAAAAACTCAGTAAACTAGCAGCCAAAAAACACTACAGTAAAAAGTCGCTTGTTTGAAGCGACGAACAAAAAATGTGTTTTTTTGTTGCTGTTTTGGGATGAAAATGTTTATTTGAGATCAATAAATGGTCGTTTAGTGTCGACCAACATCTCTGTGTTTATTCCAGACATACCCTACTGACTATGGGGATGTCCTGAACATAAAAAAGGGCTGGAGGTCAAGGGGTTAATAGGTGGATCTCCATTTGTAAATATTATAAAAAGTTTGGTTTATACCTGCTATATTTAAACAAAAGTGTCAGATAACTTTTTGATATGCTATATAAATAAAATTGACTCTACAGGCAGATGCAGATTCCTGGAATTGCGTCTTTTTTAAATTATATTCAGTTTACTGTCATTGAAGAATTAGACGAAAAAACAGAAAATATATATTCAAGAAGCTGGAATCAGAATATTTGAAGCTTTTCTTCTTAAAAAAAGTGACTCTAAACAACTAATTGATTAATTATCTAATGCAGAAATAACTAAATCTACAAAATATCACTGTGAATAAGACTGAATCAAACAGTATAAACTGTAAACTATTCTTTTGAAACCCGGTATTATGTAAAGTTAGTGAATGAGTGAATAATTAATAATTATTTCTAACAATAAAGTCATAATATTGGCTTAGTAAATAATCTAATAAATTGTTTATCACCTTTATAATTTCAGCTTCATCTCCTACTAAATCTACAATACATTTGTCCCATTGACTCCCACTAAAACTGAGATTATTCATTGATGGAGTCCTGACTTCAAAATTGTAGTTTTTACCTATTTTCGATCTGTTTGGGCCATTCCTGAGTTCCTGTTGCAGCTTTATTATAATATAAAGATATTCACACATAGAGATGGCACGGCATGAACACACACACACCACAGATTGCATGATGGGAAACTCTAAACACCGCATCAAACCACAGATTCATGAATAGAAAACAGCGGAAACGTGAAGCGACTTTTCTTCCATCCCAGACATTTCTGGAGCAAACAGCCTGAAGCTGCACTGAGATCGTGTCCATCACAATGATGTTATGATACCAGCTGTGTGTTACATGTGTTTTCTTTGCTGCTGGTTGACAATGATATTATGACTGAGGGGTCAACAGACAGATAATAGTGCCTGAAGTAGAAGGACAATGAGATAAACTTGTCTCATAGAGTCACAGGGTAGAGAAAATATTTATTGAATATTATAGCTTCAAGCAGCAATGAGGAGCCAGGCAGATGTAGTTAAGTCATAGAGATGTTACTAAACACCCACAAGAAATATCAAGTCAGTACAGCAGCAGTTTAGCTGCGATATGAGGCCACTTCCTGTTTCCTTCGCTATCAAATTCCATTGGCTCTTCAGGGTCAAATGATAATCTTCAAAACATTTGATAAGTTTTGTGCAGCTTGGTCCAAAGGTCCTATATACCAATTTTCATGAAAATTGGTCAAAAGTTGAGACCTGTGAAATCTATCTTGGGTCGAAAGTTACGTTTGATGCATATCCAACTTTGAGCAGTTGGTGGCGCTAGAGAGTTTAAGGTGCCAACATGAAACTTGGCCTAATTAATCATGTGGCTATCCAGAGTCAAAGTGCCAAATTTCACATTATTTTACCAGATGGTTCTATGGGCTGCCATTGACTTCCATGGCAGAATAATAAACATCAGGCCAAAACACAGTTTTGCTAATTGCAACGCCCCCTAGAGGTCAAAGGTCACCAAATTTGCCATGTGTTCTCCCAATCAGGCCAAGAGTCAAAGGTATTAGGTTCGTTTATGACACCTGCAATGGTTGCTGAGATATAAGGCCACTTCCTGTTTGGCGGCTTCAGCATCAAATTTGATTGGCTCTGATTGGCTGAAAGCTTTGAGAGACAATAAAATCACATCATCGCGTCTTTCAGGCTCTAAACTTCATCTGTGTCAAGTTTGGTGCTGATCGGCCAAAATATATGGAATATAATGGAACGTGTTTGCTGATTTTAATATATAATCCAATATGGCTGCCGAATACTTATAGGCGAAGACCATTAATGTGATGACCAATGAATTTTGTTCCTAATCAAGACATTTGTACGAAATACAGAGGTCAGAGGTCACCAGTTTTCTTTATCACCCTCCTGATGGGGTTTGGAGGAGTATAACAATATTAACCGCCCCTGGTTCCATGTAGCCCCGCCCCCTATTTCCTCAGAGTGAGTGTGGGAGAAGGCAGACTGTATTGCTGCTACTTGGTGTTTTGGGACCACAAAAACAGCAAACTTCTATAACTAGACCATGAAAATGTAAATATTTAACTCTATGTATAGTAAAATAGGGCCTATTTATGGCTGCTGGGAGTTTCCCTTCATGTTTATTTTCATTTTAATCCTGGAATTCTCCGTCATGCGCTGTAATGGACACGTTTCACCAATTCAAATAAGCAAATGTGCAACGTCCATAAACATGCGGGGGAATAAAGTTACAGCTAGAAATAAAAACAATAAACATCTACCTCACAACATATAAAAAATATTCCAGGAAAGAGAAGGAGGCTATAATTTAAGGGGGAAATTATACATAAAAACTCAAAAAATACTACCAGAAAAATTAGTTTCTGGGGAATAATTTTAACAGGATTCCCTTTAAAAACATGTAAAAATGCAATATATTAATATAAAATAGAGGGAGGAGGAGCCAGAACACTGAGCAGTTTATAATGTTATATGATCTGTATAAATATAAATGTGCATAACTGTATTAATTAGCTGTTTTATTGTAGTTTGCATCATTGTTACTGTGGAATTATTATTATTATTATATAACTGTTACTATATCATTAATATTATCAATAGAAATAATATTATTGTAATGTTTTCTTTATTTTTATTGATGTTTTGTTTTGCATGTTTAAACTAAACTAAATTAAGGACTAAAAGGGGCCTTGGAGGCGTGTTTATGGTTGCCACGGTGACGCTGGTTACCTGTAAATGACCCCATGGCGGTGCAGGAACATCAGAGCCGACGTGACCTCTGCGGCGTAGAAA
>CM060478.1:3142726-3145226 GCA_030544235.1 Lepturacanthus savala
TCTTCTATTTTGCAGCATCTCCTCATGTAGATTCAAGCTTTAGCTGCTAAATAAAAGTCACATTTCACCCGGACGACTGAAATAAAGGTTTTATTCCAACTTTCTGGATGTTTGTGGGTTTCAGACGTCATTCCAGTCGACTTTCAATAAGATGTTCCCGTAAAACCCCATTTTCTTCCTGCTTCTCCTCAAAATAAAACAATCAAACCGGAGGTGACTAATGATAAATACTAGCAGCAGGATCTGCTAAAGTCATATCCTTCATTTCCATTTAACTGAGTTTACGAGGAAAAAAAAAGAAAAAAACAACATTTTTGTTTTTTGTTTCAGTTTGAAATGACCTTAAACTAGTTCCGGCTCCAAAAACACACCTTAAATTCCAGGTTTCCCTTGAATCCACACATTAAAGCAGGAAATACACTGAAACAGCAGCTTTATTCTGATATATCGTCTATAACAGGGTGTCAAACATGTGGTTAGCGGTCCAGAACCGGCCCAGTAAAGGATCCAGTCCGGCCCACTATACAAAATGAGACAGAATTTCACAGAAATGTGAAGTCAACGGGTAAAATATTGTTTAGTGAGTGAGTATTTTTGATTTAAAGGCATAAATATGGAATAACTAGGACATTATATTGTTAAATTGCACATTTTTATTATGTCATCTCTATTATAATATATAGAAATTTGCAAGTTTTGTTATTTATATGTTTTCTACTTAGATTACTAAGATTTTTACTGAATTTTTAACGACTGGCAGATAATTTTTCCTTGATTTTAGCCAATTTATTATTTTTTTTAAGGAAATATTTTTAAAAACAAGAGCAAACTGACCCAAATTAGAATAAAAAAAAGACTAAATTATCTGCCAATGAAATAAGATAATTAATTTAAGATAATTAACTCCAGTAGTTATTATTGAAATTATTAGAAAATAGGGTTATGCATGAATATAATTTTAAAATACTGTGATCTAGGGATGCCCTGAAATGAAAATTAGTGTTTGAATAGTATAAAAATACCAAATATTGAATGATTTTAAGTTTTAATGATGCATAAATAGTCTAGAATACATGTTAAACATAAACCCTCTATGTGAGGAAATATAACTTAGACACAGTAACAGTATTTCTAATGATTTTATTACTTAAAATGGCCTAAATAATAAAGAAAAAGCTGTAAACATCTCAGGACTCCATTAGTTTGTATACACTAGGAATTTATCATATTTGCATATTGTTGCCATGGAAACTATCTATAACTTATAACATCAAAATTTTGTTTTATTTGGTCAAATTTCTCCAAAATTGTGAATAAAAGACAACTTTTATTTGTGAGACAATGATGCTGGTGTCCATGAGCAGGATATCCTGGTCATGTGACCTCATATATTGCATGCCCTTCAAAATAAAAGCCCCTTTTTTGATGCCGAACTGTAAAAACATCGATTTGTGAATAAAAGACAACTTTCAGTTGTGAGACAATGATGCTGGTGTCCGTGAGCAGGATATCCTGGTCATGTGACCTCATATATTGCATGCCCTTCAAAATAAAAGCCCCCTTTTTTCATGCCGAATTGTAAAAACATTGATTTTATGATTTTATGATGATGCATCTGACTGAAAATCACCATTTTCAACAATCTGTGTTTGGAATGATGCATTAAAACACGTTTATAATGTCGCTGTAGCCTCACAGATCCATGTTTGGTTCTTTTTTTTGTGATTTCAGGTTCTCGCTCTTGTTTTCAATCGTTCAGTTTGACCTTAATTCAGTTAATTCAGTCGTTCATCCAGAGAAACTGAATCAATCCAACTCTTTTTGTCTTCTCTGGTTTCGGTTCTAAAGGGTCGTCAGGATTGGATCTTACATAAGTGGCCGACGGTCCACCTCTCTCTCTCTCTATGTCTCTCTCTCCCTCTCTCTATGTCTCTCTCTCTCTCTCTCCCTCTCTCTCTCTCTATGTCTCTCTCTCTATGTCTGTCTCTCTCTATGTCTCTCTCTCTATCTCTCTCTCTCTCTCTCTATGTCTCTCTCTCTCTCTCCCTCTCTCTATGTCTCTCTCTCTATGTCTCTCTCTCTCTCTCTCTCTCCCTCTCTCTATGTCTCTCTCTCTATGTCTCTCTCTATGTCTCTCTCTCTCTCTCTCTCTCTATGTCTCTCTCTCTCTATGTCTCTCTCTGTCTATGTCTCTCTCTATGTCTCTCTCTCTCTATGTCTCTCTCTGTCTATGTCTCTCTCTATGTCTCTCTCTCTCTCTCTCTATGTCTCTCTCTCTCAATGTCTCTCTCTCTCTCTCCTCTCTCTCTCTCTTCTCTCTCTCTCTCTCTCTATGTCTCTCTCTCTCTATGTCTCTCTCTCTCTATGTCTCTCTCTCTCTATGTCTCTCTCTGTCTATGTCTCTCTCTATGTCTCTCTCTCTCTCTATGTCTCTCTCTCTCTGTCTCTCTCTCTCTCTCTCTCTCTCTCTCTCTCTCTATGTCTCTCTCTGTCTATGTCT
>CM060478.1:3147726-3197726 GCA_030544235.1 Lepturacanthus savala
AAAAAAATATAAAATATATAAAAAAATAAATAAATAAAATGTATATAATTTATAAATTACTCCTGGAATTTTACCTTTAATTTTTTTAAATTTATTTACCTTCAAAAAAAATAAATAAAGAAAATGTATATTATTTATAACTATTTTATGAATAATATAATTCATAATTATTTGCAGGATTTTTATTCTATTATTTTAAATTATTTAATTTGATGCTTTAATTTGATGGAATCTTACCTTTATTTCTTTTTTATTCATTTTTATTTAACATTTATTATTTTTGTTCTGTATTAGTTTATTATAGCTTAGTTTATTTATTATATATAATTAGTGTATCAGTGAGTATAATTTATACTTTTATTCCATCTTTTGCAGTTTTAGAGCCTATTTTTAACATTTAACTGATAAAAACTCTTCATAAAATCTGCTCATCACAATCCAAACAGGGAAAATAAGAGGAAGAAAGAAAGAAAGAAGCAGGATTTGAACTTTTGTCCGTTACAAAACCCAAAGAAGAAGAAAACGGTGAATTATTGGCCCATTTTCCTCGGAACATTATGGACCATTAGAGTTTGGCTGCTGGTCGTTTACCACACAGAGACGCTGGTTTCATTCAGCTGGAGCTGATGCAGATCTCGGTGCCGTCTAATCGTCTAATCGCTGCAGTGACGTTGTATTAAAAACCTCTTTATTATTTATTTATTCATCCAGCTGATGGTGGAAGCAGGAAATGATTGTGATTGGAGGGTTTTTATGTGTGTGTGTGGCCCAGAATCTACACAAAATAATCTGAAATGGCACCAAAACCTACAGATCTGATTAAAATGACATGTAGAGTATATTTATTCAACCTGTTTAAAACACAAAGCATTGAGTTTTATTGATAAATCACAGTAGAAAACCTCTAAATAAAGTGTTTTACCTGCAGTAAAACATAATGTTACTGTTACTGCATCAATAAATATCATTAATATCCACATTATTTTTAATTTTAAGGCTGATTATTTGTATTATATCGTGTCAGTGCATTTTTATAGGAAATGTCATTATTTTAATTACCATAAACCTTTTTAAAACAAGATTTTATGACAAATTAAGACAATTTAACCTGTTAAAAACCTAAAGCATTGAGTTTTATTCATAAATCCCAGTATTAAATATAAAGATTATTTAATTTGTGTGATTTATTTCAGTGATTTCAGTGGGATTTATATCATTTTATGGACAAATAATTGACCTTTGACCTCTTATCTTATTGAATATTGAACTTTGCATTGGAGATAATTTAGATTATTGCATTTTTTCCCTGATTTTGGGTCATTTTTATTCAATATTCTAACTATATTTTGTTCTGCAGTCACTTCACATGTTGTAGATTTATTATAATCCAGGTTTAAGTCTAATAATCGTTGTGGTTGTTGAGATTTTACACATTTATTATCATTTAAAGCAGGAAAACTGATAAATAAACCTGGGTTTAAATGTTTAAGTGTTTAAAAATCACCCTTTAACAACTGGATAAAACGCTGTTTAAAGTGCAGATGTACGCAATTTGGGATTTGGATAATAAATCAGTCTTTTTAAGGAAATTCCTTGTAAATTATGAGAAAACACCGGCACAAAATCAGTCATTTTGATGACAAATGTGATGTAATTTCCTTGTTTCTTTGATCCCACATACAGGATAAGTGAATGAAACGCTCCCATTCATCAGCATGAAGCCTGTCTGGCACCAGATGAGCTGATGGATACGACGTCTCCCTTTAATAAAAGACTTTATTAACGAGCAAATGGAAATATGCGAGGGTTCGGGGCGAGCCGAGTCTTTATTCCTCGCTCTGACCCTGGACCAATGGGAACTTATTAAACAATACCCTGTCACGCAGCTGGTGACTGATGATCTGGAAGATTTTCAAATAGCTGCAAACGCTCAGAGCCGACGAGGAGGCGGAGGAGGAAAAGGTCCCGACAGGCTCATACGCTGGAATATCAGTGTTTCCGCCTGTTTTCTCACAGCTTTTATACTAAATGAGCTAATGTTAGCGACCGAAGCTAATAGGATGTTATTATAATGCTGCAGCCTCTAATGTATTTATAACAGGAGCTATTAAAAATATAGAAAAGTGCATTACTTCCAGCAATATGCACCTTAATAACAGTCAAATTACTATATTAATGAAGTACTGAGAGTAAATTAATGTAATTATTACTATTACCGTTGCTGTGAGATGGAAAAATAGAAGAATAAAAGTGTGATTTTGGGTGAAATTCTATTCACAGCTTCTTATTTTCACTATATTCTGTTAGAATCTAATGAGACATGATAAAATAAACAGCAGCAGAACCATAGTGTGACATTTAATAATGATATTAACCTGATAATTATATGATATTATAATAATTATAACAGTTTAATACTTATATGAGCCTGATATTATAATAATTATATGATATTATAATAATTATAACAGTTTAATAATTATATGAGCCTGATATTATAATAATTATATGATATTATAATAATTATAACAGAATAATAATTATATGATATTATAATAATTATATTACTGTAATAATTATAATATATATATATATATATATAATATATATAACAGTCTGATATTATAATATTATGATATTATATTATAATATCATATATATATCATATATTATATTATTATATCTGTGTAATAATTATAACAGCTTATAATAAATATAATATATATGTAATAAATATATGAGCCTGATATTATTATAATTATAACAATGTAATAATAATAATAATAATAGTAATAGCCTGATATTATAGTAATTATATCACTTTTATTATATTTTTAAAATAATTATAACAGTCTGATATTATTATAATTATAACAGTATAATAATTATAACAGCCTGGTATTACATTAATTATATTAGTGTAATAATTACAACAGTCTAATATTATAGTAATTCACTTTTATTATATTTTTTAAATAATTATAACAGTATAATAATTATATGAGCCTGATATTATAGTAATTATATCACTTTTATTATATTTTTTAAATAATTATAACAGTATAATAATTATATGAGCCTGATATTATAGTAATTATAACACTTTTATTATATTTTTTAAATAATTATAACAGTATAATAATTATATGAGCCTGATATTATAGTAATTATAACACTTTTATTATATTTTTTAAATAATTATAACAGTATAATAATTATATGAGCCTGATATTATAGTAATTATATCACTTTTATTATATTTTTTAAATAATTATAACAGTATAATAATTATATGAGCCTGATATTATAGTAATTATATCACTTTTATTATATTTTTTAAATAATTATAACAGTATAATAATTATATGAGCCTGATATTATAGTAATTATAACACTTTTATTATATTTTTTAAATAATTATAACAGTATAATAATTATATGAGCCTGATATTATAATAATTATAACACTTTTATTATATTTTTTAAATAATTATAACAGCCTGATTCGTCTTAAACAAACATGTAAACACAGAAAAGATAAGAAACATTAAACTTTAAATAAATAAATTGATTTTTCTGTCATTATTTGTCATAAATTTCTTTCTTTTTTTTAATCATATCATAAACTGGATGATGAGTTGAGTAAATGGTAAATCGTCTGTATTTGTACAGCAACTTTCTGGTGTTTTCTACCAGTCAAAGAAAAAAAAACAACCACTTAAATAAAAAATCTGAATTTAATATTAAATAATATTAAATAATATTAAATAACAAGTGTGTGACAGTGATTTTCTCTGATCTGCCTCCTCTGGTTCACTTAAGTTAAGGCATCTTTGTGTTTAAGGTCAGAATGAAGGAATGCATTACCTCAGTGAGTCTGCACAAGTATAGGATTACAGGTGTGTGTGTGTGTGTGTGTGTGTGTGTGTGTGGGTGTGTGTGTGTGTGTGTGTGTTTGAACTCCATCCCAACACACAGCAAACATCTCTCCACTAATGACTGTAGCTTTGAAAAGAACAACTCTGCTGCTCAGGACTGACACATTATTGGCCTGTATGTGCCTGCAGTGTGTGTGTGTGTGTGTGTGTGTGTGTGTGTGTGTGTGTGTGTGTGTGTGTGTGTGTGTGTGTGTGTTAATGCACGCTGTGGGCTGCTGGTTCTCCCACAGAATATCTCCTTACTCCTCGTTCCCGTAAAAACAGACGAGCAGAACAACCTGGACGTTCATTGGTCCAAAAAACTGAAAGTGAGGATTTTGTCTTGATTAGTTTCAGGAGAAACAGACGTCGGGAACGACACGTCCTTATAAAGACATGATCGACTGTGTTGAATGTGTGTGTGTGTGTGTGTGTGTGAGGTTTTAAGAAGCAGAGAAGATGGTGGGTGATTGAGAACATTTGTTACACCAGCAGAAAGGTGTTTAACTATTAACAGTTTTTATTAAAGCTGCATTAACTGATGCTGACACATCAGCATTTTCTATGTTATTTAACATTTTTGTGGAGTTTCTCTTTAAATCAATATTCTGTTAGCGCTGTGTCAGGGTCAAATTAAGAGATTTGTTTTATCAAACTATTAAAATAAACTTTTATATTATATTATATTTATATTATGAGAATAAAGTCATAATATTACAAGAATAAAGTTGTAATATTACCAGAATAAATGTGTAACATTACCAGAATAAATAAAAAAATACTACCAAAATGAAGTCATAATAAAGTTGGATTATTACAAGAATAAAGTTGTAATATTATCAGAATAAATGTGTAATATTACCTGAATAAACCTGTATTATTACCAGTATAAAGTTGTATTATTACAAGAATAAAGTTGTAATTTTAGCAGAATAAATGTGTATTCACTAGAATAAAATCTTAATTTTATTAGAAAATGGTTGTAATATTACCAGAATAAATGTGTAATATTATCAGAATAAACTTAAAATATTACCAAAATGAATTCATAATATTATTAGAATAAATGTGTAATATTGCCAGAATAAACTTGTAGCTTCATGAGTATAAAGTTGAATTAATACAAGAATAAATGTGTAATATTATCAGAATAAATCCAAAATACTACCAAAATTAATTCATAATATTATCAGAATAAATGTGTAATATTATCAGAATAAATGTGTAATATTACCTGAATAAACCTGTATTATTACTAGTATAAAGTTGTATTACTATAAGAATAAATGTGTAATATTATCAGAATAAATGTGTAATATTACCTGAATAAACCTGTATTATTACTAGTATAAAGTTGTATTACTATAAGAATAAATGTGTAATATTATCAGAATAAATGTGTAATATTACTAGAATAAAATCTTAGTTTTATTAGAAAAAGGTTGTAATATTATCAGAATAAACTTAAAATATTACCAAAGTGAAGTCATAATATTATCAGAATAAATGTGTAATATTACCTGAATAAACCTGTAGTTTCATGAGTATAAAGTTGAATTAATACAAGAATAAATGTGTAATATTATCAGAATAAATCCAAAATACTACCAAAATTAATTCATAATATTATCAGAATAAATGTGTAATATTACCTGAATAAACCTGTATTATTACTAGTATAAAGTTGTATTACTATAAGAATAAATGTGTAATATTATCAGAATAAATGTGTAATATTACTAGAATAAAATCTTAGTTTTATTAGAACAAGGTTGTAATATTATCAGAATAAACTTAAAATATTACCAAAGTGAAGTCATAATATTATTAGAATAAATGTGTAATATTACCTGAATAAACCTGTAGTTTCATGAGTATAAAGTTGAATTACTACAAGAATAAATGTGTAATATTATCAGAATAAATGTGTAATATTACCTGAATAAACTCAAAATATTACCAAAATTAATTCATAATATTATTAGAATAAATGCATAATATTACCTGAATAATTCTTAATTTTATTAGAAAAAGGTTCTAATAATGCCAGAATAAAGTTGTATTATTACAAGAATAAAGTCATAATATTATTAGAATAAATGTGTAATATTACCAGAATAAACCTGTAGCTTCATGAGTATAAAGTTGAATTAATACAAGAATAAATGTGTAATATTATCAGAATAAATATGTAATATTATCAGAATAAATGTGTAATATTACCAGAATAAATGTGTAATATTACCTGAATAAACCTGTATTATTACTAGTATAAAGTTGAATTACTACAAGAATAAATGTGTAATATTATCAGAATAAATCCAAAATACTACCAAAATTAATTCATAATATTATCAGAATAAATGTGTAATATTACTAGAATAAAATCTTAGTTTTATTAGAAAAAGGTTGTAGTATAAATGTGTTATATTAGCATAATAAACTCATTATATTACCAGAATAAACCTTAAATATTACCAAATCAGTCATAATCACAATAAAAGTGTAAAATTACCATAGTAAAATCATTTTATTAGAATAAATTTGTATTATTATATGAATAAAGTTGTAATATTATCAGAAAAACTCAAAATATGTAATATTACAATAAAATCTTAATTTTATTATTTTTTTTTAATTTGTATTATTTTTATTTTAAAAACTTGTAATATTGCCAGAATAAAGTTGTAATATTACCAGAATAAATGTTATATTAACAGAACAAACCTTAAATATTACTGTATTAATATTATTAGAATAAAGTTGTAATATTGCCAGAATAAACCTGTAATATTAGCAGAAAAAAACTGTATTATTACCAATATAAAAATCTATTATAACCAGAATAAAGTTGTA
This sequence comes from Lepturacanthus savala, assembly GCA_030544235.1. Classification (NCBI taxonomy): domain Eukaryota; kingdom Metazoa; phylum Chordata; class Actinopteri; order Scombriformes; family Trichiuridae; genus Lepturacanthus; species Lepturacanthus savala. The sequence goes on from CM060478.1 coordinate 3,154,500, forward strand.
ATATTAGCAGAAAAAATCATTATATTAGCAGAATAAACTAAAAATAATCACGACTATGGAGTCGATGATGTCATGAGCAGCATGGGATTATGGGAGTTTTCTATATTGTAGCTGGTTTCTGTTCAGGTTCCTTCTGTTTTCAGTGTCAAATCCATCTTTGTCATGTGTTGGGCGGACATCCGGCAGCTCAGCTTTTATTCAGGAGGGTTTTTTTACCGGGAGTGGGATTATCTGCAGATGTCTTCTCCTCCAAAGAAAACAGACCCGGTGATTAAAGGGACCAGATAAACCAGACCAGGACTGAGGGGTCAGGAAGAGCCAGTAGGATCCTGAATGAGATCACTGCCTCAGCTGCTGCCAGCATTCAGAGACACTTTTAGACATTTAAACGTAGAAAAAATACGTGTTGTACCTTTAATTTATCTATTGTTTTATGTTACTGTTCATCAAAGATGATGATTCTACATTGTGTTTTGTTCTGGTTTGATTCAAAGTTAAAAAAAATTGTCTTAATATTTGGATTTGTGCATATTTTAGGTCCCATATCATGAATGTTCACAATCTGGATTTAGGTGTTTTTGTCTTCATTCGTTTGTTGTACTTTGGATAAACTGTGTTGTGTGTAAAGTTCTGTATAAATAAAGTTTTTATTGACATTCACATTCAGTCCATTTACAGCCTGACCATCTCCTGCAGCAACAACTGGTGAGTTTATAGCTATGACTCAAATCCATCTATTAATGTTAGAGTTGAATCAGATCTGAAATATGAAAGTGGACAATGTGACCACATGAAAACACCTTAGCAACCACCTTAGCAAAAACCTTAGCAACACCCTCAGCAGCAACCTTAGAAACAACCTCAGGAAGCACCTTAGCAACAACCCCAACAACCACCTTAGCAACAACCTTAGCAACAACGTCAGCAACAGCCTTAGAAACAACCCCAGGAAGTACCATAGCAACAACCTCAACAACCACCTTAGCATCAACCTTAGCAACAACATCAGCAACAACCTCAGGACGCACCTTAGCAACAAATTACCATAGCAACAACCTCAGCAACAGCCTTAGAAACAACCCCAGGAAGCACCTTGGCAACAACCTCAGCTGCAATCTCAGGAACCACCAAAACAACAACCTCAACAACCACCTTAGCAACAACGTCAGCAACAGCCTTAGAAACAACCTCAGGACGCACCTTAGCAACAAATTAGCTACAACCTCAGGAACCACCATAACAACAACCTCAACAACCACCTTAGCAACAACGTCAGCAACAGCCTTAGAAACAACCTCAGGACGCACCTTAGCAACAAATTAGCTACAACCTCAGGAACCACCATAACAACAACCTCAGGAAGCACCTTAGCAACAACCTGAGCAACAACGTCAGCTACAACCTCAGGAACCACCAAAACAACAACCTCAACAACCACCATAGCAACAACCTCAGCAACAGCCTTAGAAACAACCTCAGGAACCACTATAGCAACCACCTTAGCTACAACCTCAGGAACCACCATAGCAACAACCTCAACAACCACCTTAGCATCAACCTTAGCTACAACCTCAGCAACAGCCTTAGAAACAACCCCAGGAAACACCTTAGCAACCACCTTAGCAACAACCTTAGCTACAACGTCAGCAATAGCCTTAGAAACAACCCCAGGAAGCACCTTAGCAACCACCTTAGCAACAACCTTGGCTACAACGTCAGCAATAGCCTTAGAAACAACCTCAGGAACCACCTACACAACCAACTTAGCAATCATTTTAGCAACCACACCAGGAAGTACCTTAGCAACCACCTTATTCACAACCTCAGCAACCACTTGAGCTACAACTAAGCTACATCTTAGCAGAAAGACAGGAAATAGGAAGGAGCAGCTTTGCCATTTCACAGCTCGTTTGTACTTCCTTGACTTTGTGATGTCATACAGTAACCCCCTGTTTCCTCTTTGCCTCACCATTTTCCCCACATTTACCAGTTTTCCTGGTTTATTTGAGGTTGTGACATCACTAAAAACATACTGTCTATCTGTGGATTTTCAGTTTTAGAATGGAGCCTCCTCTCCTCTGATTGGCCGGTTCCAACGGCCGATCCATATCTGTGTTTCTGTCTTTCCTGGCGTGGAGAACAAAGCCTCGTTAAAGCACCTGGCTGCTGCCTGCTCTGTCTCTGATGTCCACCAATTACAGCTCGTTAGGAACACCCGCCTGACCGCTGGCTTCTGTCTTCCTCCTGACCCCCTCCCTTCTTCTTCTTCTTCTTCATCTCTTCTACCATCACCTTTTCCAACAGGACCGGCCAGTTAATCACCAGTAACACTGCCACTCTGCTGCTGTAAAACCTGCTTCTCCTGTCATGTCTTCTCTCTCTCTCTCTCTCTCTCTCTCTTCGTCTATGTCTCTCTCTCATTTCCTCTGTGCTGGTGAGGCCCGCCGCTACTGTTGTATAATGTTATTTACATTTCTCGGCGGTAATTAGGCCAATAGGGGAACGGCAGCGATCCCACAGTTGATTAAGAAGAGCTGCGGTGGGTGGAGGGTGGATGTTTGAGGTAGAACATAGGTCACACAGAGTTCTAACTTTAGTGATGTCACAGCTACGCTCAGTTTAGAATCTTCCAGAATAAAGACGCACACACGAACACTTTCATTTTCATTGTCTGCACCTTTGTCGTTTTCCTCTTTAAGGCTTATTTTAATTAATTAATTAAAGTGAAACTAGAATTCTCTGAAGGTGGTAGATGTAGAACACAGATACTAAAGAAATAAAAGTAAAAGTGCTGATTATTTATATTATTTATAGAAATGTATGGTTAAATTAACTAATTCACTCAGGCCATGTGGAGTGTGACTTAAAAAAAGAAGAAAATCAATTTAAAATATATAAAAATGTCAATAAAACAACAAAAATATAGTTTTAAAGTTCATTAAAGAGATTGAATCATAGATTACATTAAATATTAATTAATATATATATAATTTATATAAAACTACATAATTAAATCACACATTCAATAATTTCAATCTAAATTTTAAGCCTAATTATTTGTATTATTTCAGTGTTTTTTTTAAATAATTTTTTAGTTGTTTTATAATTTATAGTAAATAGATTTTATGTCAAATTAAGATTATTTAAACTAATTTAATGAGGTAATTTAAATCATTTTTATGATGAGATGTTATTTTTCCTTATTTTTATTGCCTTTTACAATTTTATTTTTATAATAATTATAATTATTTAAAGTATTTCTATTATTACAGTGTCAGTACATTTTTTAAATATTTTTTAAAAATAGTTTTTATAGTAGTATTTTTTTCTTTTATCACATTAAGACTATTTAAACTATTTTAATGAGGTAAATTAAGATGTTATTTTTCATTATTTTACTGGCTAGTATATGTTTTTTAATATAATTTTAATTTAATTTTTTTTTATTTTAAGACTTAATTTGTATTATTGCAGTGTCAGCTCATTTTATATAGGAATATTATTGTTTTATTGGCTTTTACATTTATTTTAACATATTGAGTTCTAAGAATAGTCAGGTGCAGAGGAGGAGGAGGAGGAGGAGGAGGAGGAGGAGGAGGAGGAGGAGGAGGAGGAAGAGGAGGAGGAGGAGGAGGAGGAGGAGGAGGAGGAGGAGGAGGAGGAGGAGGCGGATGATGAGGGTGGGGTCACTGCATATGGAATATAGATCATGTCCCTGATAAGGATCAAAGCAGTTATATAACAGCACAATCCCTTTGTTTTGTAGGAGAACACACTCCCAACCCCCCAACAGCCTGTGTGTGTGTGTGTGTGTGTGTGTGTGTGTATGTGTGTGTGTGTGTATGTGTGTGTGTGTGAGTTTCCATGAAACAAGCAGACGGCGAAAGTTATTAAAAAGAAAAGATTGAGTAAATAGCGAAGGAGGAAAACAGTAAAAGCGAACACTGTGTCTTTGTGTGACGTCCTCTCTCTGACTGAACGCTGCTTGTTTGTGTTTCGGAGGAAAACAACAGCGATAAATAAGTAAATTTAACGGGAGACGCGTCATTAAACTGGAGCTTCTCTGAAACATTTAGACGAAATAAGAAAAAAAGATGCAGCTTCACAAATAACGTCACGTCCAGTGGTGTATACAGGGAGGGCGGTCGCCCCATTGTGGCACATTTGTTGAAAAACATGTGCTAAACTGCCCTCTAGGAGACAAAATGCATGTTTAAGTGCCCTCTAGGAGACAAAAACGTATGCTAGAGTTCCCGAAAAGCATGTTAAAGTGCCCTTTAGGTGCCAAACCATGTGCTAAAGTACCCTCTTGGAAGCCAAAATGCATGCTAAAGTGCCCTATAGGAGCCAAAATGCGTATTAAAGTGCCCTCATGGGAGCCAAACATGCGCTAAAATGACCTCAAGAAGCCAAAACACATGTTAAAGTGCCCTCATGGAGGCCAAAATGTGTGCTAAAGTGCCCTCTAAGAAGACCAAATGCATGCTAAAGTACCCTATAGGAGCCAAAGTGTGTGTTAAAGTGCCCTCTTGGAAGCCAAAATTCATATTAAAGTGCCCTCAGGGGGGATAAAACATGCACTAAAATGACCTCAAGGAGACAAAACACATGTTAAAGTGCCCTTTAGATGCTAATATGTGTGCTAAGGTGCCCTTTAGTTGTTTAAGTGTCCTCATGGAGACCAATGCATGTGCTAAAGTGCCCTTTAGGAGTAAAAACATGTAGTAAACTGCCCTCATGGGAGCCAAAATGTGGGATAAAGTGCCCTTTGGGAGCCATAGCATGTGCTTTTGAGCCAAAACTCACTAAAGTGCCCTATTGAGAGGCAAAAAAACACTTTACCTTAACCCACTGGACCTTTAGGACCAAGAAACACTATGACACGTGTTTGTTGATCTATATTGATGCTGATCCTAACAACAAACTAATATAAATCATGACATGTTCTTTTCCTTCTCACCTTCATATCTGTCCGAGCATCTCTATCTCCTGCTGTTTCTACGTTTCTCTAAATTGTCTCTTATTTACCTGTAAACAGTCCTGTTTGTTATTCCACTTGTTCCCAAAACACCTGCTCAGTCCTTGAGCAACATTTTCAGAACAGGACGGAGATAAAACACTGATGTCAATGCATTTGGCCTGTTGTTGGCCCCAGGAAGAGAAATCTAATAGATTTTGCTCCTAAAATAATTGAATAGAATATTAAACATCTGAAACTTTGTCCAACATGTTTGGTAAAATAAAAAAATGGTGGAAAATTCTATATGGATGTAAATGGGCGGGGCTTATAGGCTTATAGATTTGGAGCTCAAAAATCCAGAAATTGTTGAAATATTTCCTTCTTTTGCTGCTATTTCTTTATTGATGACGCATTTGTTTTTAGCTGCATAGTCTGAGGATTAATCTGATGGTGATCCACGATTCTAGGATCAGAGGTGCAGATCCAGACCAGATCCGACCAGACTAGACCAGACCAGCCAGGCAAGATTAGGTAAATGTCACTGTTTTTGTGCATTTTAATGCAACTTTGCGAAAGAAAAGTCTGCAACTAAACTATCAAATCTGAGAGTTTAAATATAAATTCTCATTTTTACGCAGAAGTTTCTCAACATGCTGCCTATGGTGAGGACAAAAATACCAAAAAACGGTCCTTAGACTTATTTTTTGGGCTTTTATTTTGAAATGCAATGCACTGAATGTAAAACACATGAACAGAAATGGACTTTTTCAGTGTCTGACTCTGACTTTTTCCTGTTTGTATGTGTTATATAACACATATAAATCAATTAGAACTCACTCAGTTAATAAAATACAATTAAAAAATGGAAAAGTCTAACTATTTATACTATAGCAGGGTCATTATAGGTGAAAATACACTTAATTACCATAAACCTTAAACCGTTAAAGAAGATTTTATGTCAAATTAATACAATTTAAACTATTTTAATTAGGTTATTTTACTGTATTTTTATGATCAAATGCTATTTTTCATTATTTTATTGGCTTTTACGATTGTTTTTGTTGTTAAAATATTAAGTTTTGTCCAAGAACTGTGTGTTTTTGGCACTTTTGACAAATAAAATCTCTTTCTGGCTGCTGGGATTCATTTGTAGAAGCTTCAGAAACTTCCTGAGGTGATTTCCTCGGTTGGTTTGTGAATGTCGAGGCTTGTTTTGTTGGCACCTGTGCAGCCTGCTGAGCTCCGTCAGGCTCAGGTTGCAGTGAAAGGACGAAACATGTGACCTGTTGCTTCAGCGAGTCGTCCGACTGCATAAAACACACACACACACACACACTGTACCAACACACACACACACACACACACACGGGGCATGTATAGAGCCTCTATATGTTTTTCCCGCAACAGGAACACTTATGCAACATAAGATAGACAAAACAGCCCGAGGAGCTGTCCACATTACAGCGTCCCACCCATAGGTGCCCTTTGTGTGTGTGTGTGTGTGTGTGTGTGTGTGTGTGTCCATCATCGTCCACTTACTGAGAGGACGGACAAATTAGCCGAGAAGTGGAGACGATGAGAGCAAGTTTCACTGATGACTTAGGGATTTTAAAGGGGTTTTGGAGCTGTTTAGATTTCATTTTAATCTCTTTGTGATCAAACAAAGGTTTAACTATGTGGTTTTTGTTTCTTTCTCATCTTTTTAATGATCAGGTGACATCGAGTCAGATCATGAAAGAAACAAACGAGTCAGTCGGGAACTTTTTAATTACAGTTTCAGGCTAAAACCTTGATTTTATCAGAGAAACATTCTGCAGTTGGATTGTGTTCTTCTATGTTCTGTTCTTAGTTCTGTTATAAAAGTCATCACATGACTTTATTTCTCTAAATCTACAGACTGAGCCGACAGGAACTGGAGAAACTCAACAGCAGCTCACTGCTGCTCCCTGGAGGAGCTGCACATGTTAGCAGGAGTGTGTGTGTGTGTGTGTGTGTGTGTATTACGGTGTGTGTGCACATGTTTTTATTGTGTGTGTTATACAGTGTGTCTGTGTGTCATAGTGTGTGTATGTTACAATGTATATGTGCTCTAGTGTGTGCGTGTGTGTGTGTGTGTGTTACAGTGCGTATGTGAGTATGTAACACACACAGTCTGTTATAATGTGTGTGTGTGTGTGTGTGTGTTACAGTGTGTGTGTTACGGTGTATGTGTAACAGTGTGTATGTTATAGTGTCTGTGTCATGGTGTGTGTGTATGCGTGTTACAGTGTGTGTGTGCAGCAGAGGTCAGGTAGGGGTGTGTGTGTGTGTGTGTGTGTGTGTGTGTGGTACCTTGGTCTGGAAGCAGCAGAACAGCTGGGTCAGGTAGGGGTGTGTGTGTGTGTGTGTGTGTGTGTGTGTGTGTGGTACCTTGGTCTGGAAGCAGCAGAACAGCTGGGTCAGGTAGGGGTGTGTGTGTGTGTGTATGTGTGTGTGTTACAGTGCGTATGTGAGTATGTAACACACACAGTCTGTTATAATGTGTGTGTGTGTTACGGTGTGTGTGTAACAGTGTGTATGTTATAGTGTCTGTGTCATGGTGTGTGTGTATGCGTGTTACAGTGTGTGTGTGCAGCAGAGGTCAGGTAGGGGTGTGTGTGTGTGTGTGTGTGTGTGTGGTACCTTGGTCTGGAAGCAGCAGAACAGCTGGGTCAGGGTGTGTGTGTGTGTGTGTGTGTGTGGTACCTTGGTCTGGAAGCAGCAGAACAGCTGGGTCAGGTAGGGGTGTGTGGGTGTGTGTGTGTGTGTGGTACCTTGGTCTGGAAGCAGCAGAACAGCTGGGTCAGGTAGGGGTGTGTGTGTGTGTGTGTGTGTGTGTGTGTGTGTGGTACCTTGGTCTGGAAGCAGCAGAACAGCTGGGTCAGGTAGGGGTGTTTCCTAGCGAGGGCGAGGATGCGTTTCTCAGTGAGGGTACAGTCCACGTCGTCGTCCTGCAGGATCACGTCCTTCTTCAGCACCTTGACGGCGTAGACCTCGTCGCTGCCTTTCTGCTCCGCCAGCATCACCTGGGACACCAAACCACGTCAGACCTGAACCCTGACGTCGACAAACCCCCCCCCCCTACGAACCCGGTCTCTGGGGTCAAAGGTCGTTAGCCTCACCTTTCCGAAGCTTCCTTTCCCCAGAACTTTGATGAACACGAAGTCTCGCAGGTTCATCCTCTTGGCCTGCGGCGCGCCGTGACCTTTGACTTCTCCGTTCTCCCGGCTCCCCTGGCCCTCCCCCCCGCCGCCGCTGTCTCCCGTTACCGTAGCAACGGAGGCGGCTGAGGACAGCGGGTGTTTTTTGTGGTCCTCCCCGCGGTGGTCAAAGGACAGAGCCTTCCTGATGTTCTCCAGCTCCTTCACATCTGGACAGACATTAAAGGAGTGTGTGTGTTATACAATATGTGTGTGTGTATATGTTACAGTTTGTGTGTATGTTACAGTGTGTGTGTATGTTACAGTGTGTGTGTGTGTGTTATAGTATGTGCTTGTGTTACAGTGTGTATCACAGTGTGTGTGTCATAGTGTGTGTGTGTGTGTGTGTGTGTGTGTGTGTGTATGTTTTTTACAGTGTGTTATACAGTCTGTGTGTATTACAGTTATAATGTTACAGGGTGTGTGTTACAGTGTGTCTGTAATGCACACACTATTTGTGTACGTGTGCATGGTGTTTACAGTGTGTGTTATACAGTGTTTATGTATGTTAGAGTGTGTATAAGTGTGTATGTGTTACAGGGTGTGTGTTATAGTCTGTGTGTGTGTGTGTGTTATAGTATGTTCTTGTGTTACAGTGTGTATTACAGTGTGTTATAGTGTGTGTTTTTTACAGTGTGTTATACAGTGTGTATTACAGTTATAGTGTTATAGGGTGTGTGTGTGTTACAGTGTGTATTACAGTATGTGTGTGTGCTTGCATGGTTTTTAAAGTGTGTGTTATCCAGTGTTTAAGTATGTTAGAGTGTGTATGAGTGTGTGTGTTACAGTGTGTGTGTGTGTAAGTGTTATACGGTGTATGTGCGTGTTACAGTTTGTGTGTGTATTACAGTGTGTGTGTGTGCATGTGTTATATAGTGTGTGTGTTACAGTTTGTGTGTGTATTACTGTGTGTGTGTGTGCATGTGTTATATAGTGTGTGTGTTACAGTGTGTATATGTGTATACATGTGTTTTTTGTGTGTTTTTTTATATGTATGTTCTTTTTTACATGTGTGTTTGAAGTTTTTATTATAAAACAGAGATTAGTTCTACCTTGGTCACATGGGGAGGTCGGAGCCGACTTTGAGCGATCATCCTCTGTCTCCGTCGTCCCCGGTAACGACCCCGGTAACGACCCCGGTAACGTCCCCGGTAACGACTGCTGGGTGTCCTGAGCCTGAGAAAGCTGATTAAAGATAAAACACTTTCATTTCTACAATCAATACTCTGCACTTTATATTAACCTAAATAATAAATATAATAAAAAAATAAAAATAATAATATTGCTTTAATCATTTAAAATGTGATATCTAAATAATAAATATATAAAAAATATTTTAAAATTAGATAAAAAATAAAATAAATAATTAAAATATTTTTTTTTATTCACAATAAAACAGAAAAAAATAATAATATTGCCTTAATCATTTACATTGTGATGTGGAAATAATAAATAATTAAAAATTACATGAAAATACAATTTAAATAAATTACAAATAAAAAATAAATTAATAATAAATAAATAATAAATGGAGGAAAGGAGCATAAATTACAGTATATTTATATGGATCTACCTTTGTAAAATATACATTTTTGTATTTTCTTCCATTTCTCATCTCGTGTTTCATTACATCAATTTTATAAACTTCATTAATGTTATAATTTATATTCAGAATTGTATAGTTAGTTTCTTTCATTCATTTACTTGTGGTTTCAATCAGATTAAATGTGAATTCACAAATTAAACATGACATTTTTAGACGATTTCAAATGAATCTTTATCTGGAAAGATGAACTTTGAACATTTTTTCTTTCGTTTTATTTCCACCTGCTTATTTTATGTCCTAATCTACATTAATGTTGAAATAAAAGCTGATTTTGTTGCTGAAGTTAGTTCAAGTCAAACCCAAGTGAGTTTTGTTGTCCCACCTGAGGTCGAGTCACCTTCTTCCGTCTCTGGGCGCTGTTGGAGATCTTGTCTGGTGTGACTCCGAGGTCAGACAGAACCTTAGCGATGCCCCGGGCGTCTACGCCGCAGTTAGGAGCCACGTTACTCTCACAACGCCTGTGGACGTTCACTTTACACACTGACACACACACACACACACACACACACACACACACACACACACACACACACACACACACACACACACACACACAGTAAGTGGACATGAGGCATCGAAAGATAAACCATTGAACTCCTGACTTCTGTCTTTTTTGGGTCGTAAATTTAATATGTTACCAAATTAAAAGTCTTTTAAACCTTTATCCTGTTAACAAGTTAAAATTATTGTGTTACCAAATTAAAAGTCTTTTAAACATTTATCTTGTTAACAAGTTAAATTTATCATGTTACCAAATTAAAAGTCTTTTAAACATTTATCCTGTTAACAAGTTAAAATTATCGTGTTACCAAATTAAAAGTCTTTTAAACATTTATTGTGTTAAGGTACATTTATCATGTTACCAAATTAAAAGTCTTTTAAACCTTTATCTTGTTAACAAGTTAAATTTATCATGTTACCAAATTAAAAGTCTTTTGAACCTTTATCCTGTTAACAAAGTAAATTTATCATGTTACCAAATTAAAAGTCTTCTAAACCTTTATCCTGTTAACAAGTTAAAATTATCGTGTTACCAAATTAAAAGTCTTTTAAACATTTATTGTGTTAAGGTACATTTATCATGTTACCAAATTAAAAGTCTTTTAAACCTTTATCTTGTTAACAAAGTAAATTTATCATGTTACCAAATTAAAAGTCTTTTAAACCTTTATCTTGTTAACAAGTTAAATTTATCATGTTACCAAATTAAAAGTCTTTTCAACATTTATCCTATTAACAAGTTAAAATTATCGTGTTACCAAATTAAAAGTCTTTTAAACATTTATCTTGTTAACAAGTTAAAATTATCGTGTTACCAAATTAAAAGTCTTTTAAACCTTTATCTTGTTAACAAGGCAAATTTAATATGTTACCAAATTATATAATATATATAATATATATTATATATATATATTGATTAGGATTATCTTGTAAATATCATATACCATTGGCCGATAATTTTGCTTACTTCTTGTTTTTGGTTTTGCTTGAATTTGGTCAATTTAGTCCTTTTAATTTCCTTAAAATGAGGTTAAATTGTTTGAATTTTTATCTTTTTATTCCACATTTTGGGACCTTTTTATCTCAATATTCTGACTTTTTATCACATACTTTCTAAGAAACTTGAAATAAGCTAAATTAACTCCCAATTCAAGATAATTCTAGTCAATTATATAAAAATCGAGATATTTTCCCCTGATGAATTTTACATTTTATTGACATATTTATTATTTTAAGCAGCAGGTGAAGTTTTCTTGTGTATTTGACCCTTTAGCGGGGAGGTTCTGGCCCCCGGGCCTTATGTTTAACCCCCTCTGTGTGTGTGTGTGTGTGTGTGTGTGTGTGTGTGTGTGTGTGTGTGTGTGTGCACACACCTTTACACTGCAGGCCCTGTCTCAGCAGACCCCACAGCAGAGAACCACAGTGGTCGCAGAACGTCAGGACCTTGAAGTTGTGGATGCTGAACTTGTGAGGAACGTTGACGCTGAACCTCTGGGAGCCGACCTGCTGGAGACAGAAAACACAGCAAATGATGCAGGAATGAGGGAAATGTTGGAAATATACAAGCTGAACTCTCTGTTAGATGAGTGAACATTCATTCATAGACCCAGGAAGCATTTTCCCTGGAAATCTCTGTGAAGGTGCAATTATTCCCTTGTAAAACCTCGTATTTATTTAGTATATTGTTAATTTGTTGTAGTTTATTGTGTATTTTTGTGCAGACAGCAAGGAGTAGTATCTCTAATGAAAGCAAAAAAGAAAGATTTACTGATATAAAACACAATAAAATGTCATGGTTGCATTTATAGAATGTTCCAGGTAGCCGATAATATACAATATCACAAAAAGTGATGTGTTATAACAGTCTCTTTTCAACATATTTATCAGTTTTTATGATATTTCTTTTTATTTCTAACTACATACTGAGTACTTATATTCAAATATTCTCCGCTTTAAAGGTGATTTGTCTGAAGAGTCATAACCTTTTATAAATAAATACAAATTTAATTTATAAATAAAGACACATATAAATATATTTCTCTTCTAATGATTTAATTTGAAATGTTCCTATAATTATCAGTATTAAGAAACTATTAAACTATTAAGAAAGATGAGTTTTTATAAATAGTTATAACCTTTTATACAGATTTAATACTGTATAATATGCAGCTATATATAGAATACCTTTTATTTTTAACTATTTATAGCTATGATATATATAGTACAGCAGAAAAATAACGTTTATTTTTTACCATTTTACATTTTTTGGGCTTAAAACACAAAATATCTACAGATATTTTTTGTTTTAAACCATAAAAAGGTAAAATTATAAATGTAAAATAAATAAAAAATAAGAATTCTTCTTCTTGTTATTCATTTTTCTTGTTTTCACTACTTTTACACAAAAAAAGGCTGAATGTCTCCTTCATTTACTGCCTCACTGTGACACTTTAACTAAATAAATGATAAATATGAACCGAGTCTAGAATAAAAAATAATAATCCTTTTATTTTTTGTGAACAACACGTTTTTTAAGATTGAATCTAATCTGATTAATTCCAGGTGTAAAAGCAGCTGAAATAAAGGTATAAAGAAACGTGTTTGGTATCATTTGCTCGTTAAGCTCGTTAAGCTCGTTAAGCTCGTTACCTCTCCCACCAGGTCCTCCTGCTTCTTCATCCCTGCACATTTAGTGATGATCAGCTCATGGCAGCGTTTATGGACCACACAGGTGCACACTGGGAGAAAACACACACACACACACACACACACACACACACACACACACACACACACAGGGTCATGTTGTGTGTTTTAAAGGGCCTGAAGATGACGAGGGTAAAGCAGAGAAGTGGAATCGTACCTTGACACTGGTATCCCTGTTTCCCTAAGACGCCCCTGAAGGTCACACAACAGGAAACATGTCAGGAAACGGTTTATGTTGTAATTACTGTATAATATATTATAATTAGTGTATAATAACACTTGTACACAGGCTGCATTTCATATTCTTACTGTACTTTCTAAAGTGGATCAGTTTTAACAAACTTCCTTATTGATTTCATCAAATAAAATATTCAGAGAAACACAAAAACACCCTAATAGATAAATGTGAATTAAACAATACATTTCAGGTTAGTTTGGAATTAAATAAATATGCAAAGAAATAGAAAAATACATGAAGGAAATTTATTTATTTAACAAAATACTTAGTTTTGTTTTTAATTATTTCCATATTTATTAATTTCCCATTTTATATATTTATTTATTCATTCACCTAAATGTTATACAGCTACATGTTATATAAATATAAAATATATAAAATATATATATATAAAATAAATATAAATTAACCAATGTTTGTTAAGCTCCGCCCCCTCATTAATGCACAGAAATGAATGTAAAAAAACGAATAAATTAAGAAATTAAATAATTGAAAAACACGTAATTTGTCAATAAATACATCTTATTCATTTACTTTTCTATTTCTGTGCTTATTTATTTGTTTGTTTGTTTGTTTAATTTCTACAACTCCCAATATTACACAGTAGAGCTGCAACGATCAGTTGATTAATTGATTAATTAATTGCCGATTAATTGATTTGAGTTATTTTTCAGAAGAAAATCTCCAAATTCTCTGGTTCCAGCTTCTTAAAGCTGAGTTTCAAAACAAAAAAGGGACATTTTAGGTTGAATCTTGAGCTTTAATCGACATTTAATCAATAAAACTTACTATTTCATGTAAGAATTCATGTTAAATGAAGCTAAAACCTGTATTTAAGTTCAGGTGAAATACTGTATTTTATGAGATTATGAGGTAATTTTACAGGATTTTATTGGCTGCTGGAATCTTTTTATAGTGTGTGTGTGTAATAATGAAGTGTGTGTGTGTGATAATGAAGTGTGTGTGTGTGATAATGAAGTGTGTGTGTGATAATGAAGTGTGTGTGTGTGATAATGAAGTGTGTGTGTAATAATGAAGTGTGTGTGTAATAATGAAGTGTGTGTGTGATAATGAAGTGTGTGTGTGTAATAATGAAGTGTGTGTGTAATAATGAAGTGTGTGTGTGATAATGAAGTGTGTGTGTGTAATAATGAAGTGTGTGTGTGATAATGAAGTGTGTGTGATAATGAAGTGTGTGTGTAATAATGAAGTGTGTGTGTGATAATGAAGTGTGTGTGTGTAATAATGAAGTGTGTGTGTGATAATGAAGTGTGTGTGATAATGAAGTGTGTGTGTAATAATGAAGTGTGTGTGTGATAATGAAGTGTGTGTGATAATGAAGTGTGTGTGTGATAATGAAGTGTGTGTGTGATAATGAAGTGTGTGTGTGATAATGAAGTGTGTGTGTGTGATAATGAAGTGTGTGTGTGATAATGAAGTGTGTGTGTGATAATGAAGTGTGTGTGTGATAATGAAGTGTGTGTGTGATAATGAAGTGTGTGTGTGATAATGAAGTGTGTGTGTAATAATGAAGTGTGTGTGTGTAATAATGAAGTGTGTGTGTGATAATGAAGTGTGTGTGTGTAATAATGAAGTGTGTGTGTGATAATGAAGTGTGTGTGTAATAATGAAGTGTGTGTGTAATAATGAAGTGTGTGTGTGATAATGAAGTGTGTGTGTGTAATAATGAAGTGTGTGTGTGTAATAATGAAGTGTGTGTGTGATAATGAAGTGTGTGTGTAATAATGAAGTGTGTGTGTGTAATAATGAAGTGTGTGTGTGATAATGAAGTGTGTGTGTGTAATAATGAAGTGTGTGTGTGTAATAATGAAGTGTGTGTGTGATAATGAAGTGTGTGTGTAATAATGAAGTGTGTGTGTAATAATGAAGTGTGTGTGTGATAATGAAGTGTGTGTGTAATAATGAAGTGTGTGTGTAATAATGAAGTGTGTGTAATAATGAAGTGTGTGTGTGATAATGAAGTGTGTGTAATAATGAAGTGTGTGTGTGATAATGAAGTGTGTGTGTAATAATGAAGTGTGTGTAATAATGAAGTGTGTGTGTGATAATGAAGTGTGTGTGTAATAATGAAGTGTGTGTGTAATAATGAAGTGTGTGTAATAATGAAGTGTGTGTGTGATAATGAAGTGTGTGTGTAATAATGAAGTGTGTGTGTAATAATGAAGTGTGTGTGTGATAATGAAGTGTGTGTGTGTGTGTGATAATGAAGTGTGTGTGTGTAATAATGAAGTGTGTGTGTGTAATAATGAAGTGTGTGTAATAATGAAGTGTGTGTGATAATGAAGTGTGTGATAATGAAGTGTGTGTGTGTAATAATGAAGTGTGTGTGTGTAATAATGAAGTGTGTGTGTGATAATGAAGTGTGTGTGTGTAATAATGAAGTGTGTGTGTGTAATAATGAAGTGTGTGTAATAATGAAGTGTGTGTGATAATGAAGTGTGTGTGTGTAATAATGAAGTGTGTGTGTAATAATGAAGTGTGTGTGTAATAATGAAGTGTGTGTGTGATAATGAAGTGTGTGTGTAATAATGAAGTGTGTGTGTAATAATGAAGTGTGTGTGTGTGATAATGAAGTGTGTGTGTGATAATGAAGTGTGTGTCCTCACCAGATGAAGTCCCTGCAGTGGGAGCAGTATGTGGGCTGCCTCAGGTAAGTTGCCATGAACTTGTGTCCGTTGACCTGGTGAACTCTCCGCCGGACGGCGCCCTGACGCTTCCTGGGACGCATCCGCTGCCGAAACACACGCTCCTCATTCTCAGTGGAGACCGGCGCCGCTGAAATAAAACACATTAACACACACGTCAGGACACACACACTCCATTCTGACCCATCGACAGGTGCTGAATCGTATAAATCAGTGATTGATTTGAATCATCAGTTGAGGTAAGTGACGGTGGATGTATTTTCTCCATCCGCCTGGTTTTTATCTGCTGGAATCAGAAAATTATACAATTCTAAAACCTGTGGACTCCTAAACATCTCTCTAATCAATGAACCGACATTGTAAATGTCAGAAAATACTTGAAAATAACTTAAATAATTCCCCAAAGTCCATCTTCAAACGTCTAATTACATCTAACAATTCAAAAAACAGCACAAAAAAAAGAAATTAGAGTTTAATTGGCACCTAATTAGAGCAATTAGTTGCCAATTATTATCGTTAATTAAGGCTTTTATATCTAGAATTCACAATATTGCACTAACTACTACATTAACTATCACATTAATCATCAACTATTTTGATAATCGATTAATCAATTTGAGTAATTTTTAAGAAGAAAATGTCCAAATTCTCTGATTATTTCCTGGTTTCTTTATTCGTCTATAATAATAAACTGATGATCTTTGGGGTTGTGGACAAAAACACTGATCGATTAATTGTTTTAATAATCAAACGATCAGTCGACTGTCACATGACACATTAAAATGACTCTTCTACATCTGCATCTCAACAGCTGTGAGATAAATATAGAGGAAGAGAATATTTCCCTCTGGTAGATTAATTGACGAGTTGTTAGTTGCAGCTCTAAAAGCAATAAATCACTATATTTAAGAAGCTGAAACCTTCTTATATTAAACATTTTGCTGTTCAAACAGCTTTAAATCTACCCCTGCATCTCCTGGATAATCAGTCAGAGCTGCTGTGGCAGCATCTGGCCACTAGATGGCGTCGCTGCTGCAGCTGTGACAGAACGAGGTGGAACCAAACACTCACATCTGTCACCACAGCGTCTGCTCCTGCAATTTCTGTTTAATTACGGAGGGTTTCCCCAGTGGAAACAGCAGAGGGCTTCAATTACTGTCGCTGTTAATCTGTTAACACACACACACACACATAAAATCTTCTATAAATAATTTTGAAGGACTTTTTTAGCCGCTAATGTGTACCTTAATATGCAATACTTATTATTTATTAACATGTAGCTCTATTCTATTTATTATTCTCTTGTATTTAAGCCACGGATCCAACAAATATTTCATTATAATGAAGTTTTAATGCTAATTTAGCCACGTTAAAGACTTTTTTTTTCCAGGTTTTCACAGAGAGGAAACATGAATCTGCACCTTTACTCCTCCGAAGGGCGTCTGGAAATAAAACCCGGAGATTTTACAGGGCAGGAGGAGACATCTTGACAACTTTTTTGTGTGGAGAAACTATTCTCAGACACTCTATCCATGCTAATCTTTGCTCCCTGTCGCCTTAAAACATCCCAAAAAATGTCTGAAAGCGACAGAGCGGCTTCCTGCTGCCGACAGGCTGGAACTCCTCAGCACATCTTTTATCTCTCCACCTGTCAGGACATTCCTTCCTCCCTGTCACGTTGTGGCCGTCTTCCTCCTCCAGCCCCTTTGCTGTACGCCATCACCGTCGCCTAGCAACTGACGGCCGCTGCCTAGCAACAGCGTTAAGGCATAGCATCGCTCACTGGGGAGGATTCAGGGGGTCGGGGGATGCGGCTCCTCTGCGATGTGTTTAAAACCCCAAAAGTAGACGTGAAAGGTGAAGCAGCAGAGTGACAGAGCAGCGGTTGTGATTCTTCATGGACCCGTTTAACCTCCATGAATCCATGAAAACACCAAACAGACTTTATTACACTCTACAGTCCTGATGATGGGAAACCAGGCCTGTGCTGCCTAATAAGACTCGTTGGTCCTGTCAATAGTTATCGAGGCGTTCTCGGTCAAAAAGGATGTAAAGAGGCTCCAAACGGAACATTTATTCTACTTAAATATAGCCTCCACATCCTGAACGTACACTTTTCTGCCTGATCATTTCCTGCCGACTTCAAAATAAAAGAAAAAGGTGTTTTTGGTAACACTGCATGCTTCCAGTTTCAATTAAACTGCAAATCAATGTCATGAACTGTAAATGGTGGAAGACTAATCTTGAAATAAACTCAAACTGCATATTTTAACCAGGTCACCGACAAAACACCAACAAAAACCCTATAAAACACCAACTAAACGCCAATAAAAAGCCCTATTAAACACCACAAAACACCAAAAAACACTGACAAAATACCAATAAAAAACCCTATAAAACAAATCACCAAGAAAATATTGACAAAATACCAATAAAACACCAACAAATCACCAATAAAAAACCTGATTAAACTGCAACAAAATGCCAAAAAACACAATCACCAATAAAAAACCCTATAAAACACCAACAAAACGCTGACAAAATACCAATAAAAACATAATAATGCTCATAGAAAGCAACATAGAAATGCTGTTTTTCACCTGTTATTGCCAACAGACAGGGCTTTATAGTGTGTGTGTGTGTGTGTGTGTGTGTGTGTGTGTGTGTGTGTGTGTGTTCTTGGTTGATTGTAGCTCTCTGGCCTGACAGTTCACCCATGTGTTCTCTGCTATGCAAATACGTTTAAAGTAATGACTGCAATTTCAGCCATGCACACACACACACACACACACACACACACACACACACACACACACACACACACACACACACACACACACACACACACACACACACACACACACACACACACACACAGTGAACATCTCTGCAGGCATGGAGCTGCATCAGAGTGAAACAGAAACAAAGATAACGTACGAACAGCGAGAAATGACATCAATGGCCCTTTTTTACACAGGTATTCCATCATAATAATAAAACTCCTCCTCTTTAAGACCTTTTTTAGACTTTTAATCAGCATTCCGGCATTCATGACCCAGAGATCTGAGTGATCAGAGTGTCTGATTGTGGCGTGATCTGTGTACGAGCAGCAGCGAGTTGGTTGAGAGTCTCTGGCGGCTGCTGCTAAATGCTCTGATGTTGTTGAGAAACTAATATGCTCGTTCTGTGTTAAATAAACTGTTTCTGTCAGCTTTTTTTTTTTCAGAGTCAACATGTAGAGACACTGAGAAGCTCCACAGTCAGTTTTTGTTGGCATAACGCCACCTTAATGCCGCCTTTAACAGGCCGTGTAAAAGGGGCCTATTATTCCTGCTGAAAATCCTAATGACACCTCCATCACTCTGTTGTTCTTCTCTCTCTCCCTCTGAATGATGTAACCGGTCCATTAGAGAACACTCCACTTTACTAATCAATTTATCACCCTCCTCCCCCTCTCGCAACCTCCGGTTAACTCCCTCTGTCTTTCTCTTCTTCCATCCTGTCATGTCTTTCTAACACGTAATCTGGTGAACACACACACACACACACTAAACATTTCTGGTAAACACTGACTCTGTCATCTCTTGAGTAGAGGAATAAAATCTGAGAGCTCCTTTATCCTGAGAGACACGGTGTGGAAAAGTGATTCACAGCTGGTGAAGTGAAAAAACAGCGAATGTTTAAAAGTTCAGTCTTTATATCACGTTTCTGGAGAAAAGTAGGGAGGATGTTTGTCTTATGTGGTAGAAATGGGGATAACATACATGATATGTTGCTGTTGTTTCCTTCCCATTCTTAATTTAAGGCTCTGAAGTGTGAAGCAACCCCTTCCTTCCCTTCCTAAAGATCATTTCGTCAGATCTTTTTAAAACAATAGTTATGATGAAACTGTTTTTGATGAAAAGTCAATGTTCTCCTATATGTGTGACGCACCTTTTTATTTTATGAGGAGAAAGAGGAGAAGAGAGTAAAGGCCTTTGTCTGATCTGTCAAGAAACTAATGTAGTTAATGATGATTTCTGGCACTGAACTCATTGGAGACAGCAGGCGCACCCAGGTGAGTCATGATGCAGGTATGCAGGTGTCTCCTGTTCTTTACTGGCAAAAACAAAAACACTGAAAACACAAACAAAACAGCCCAAAAAACACAGACGAACCACCAACGAAATACTAATAAAAAACAAAACCAACAAAACACTGAAGAAACTCCAATAAAACAGGAATAAAACACCAAAAAAACACCAGAAAAACACTGATAATTTAGCCCCAAAACAGAGACAAACCACCAACATAACACCAATAAAATACTATAAAACACCAAGAAAACACCAATAAAATACTATAAAACACCAAGAAAACACCAATAAAAAAACAACCCTATAAAACACAAAAAACACTGACAAAACATCAATAAAAGAACTATAAAACACCAAAAAGACACCAACAAAACATCAATCAAAGAACTATAAAACACCAAAAAGACACCAACAAAATAGCCCACAGACAAACCACCAACAAACCACCAATAAAAAAAACGATATAACACCAACAAAAAACAACAAAACACCAATAAAATGCCATGAAAACACCAACAATAAACCCTAACCCTATAAAACATCAACAAAACACCAATAAAACACCAACAAAACTGGAATAAAACACAGACAAATGACCAACCACCAATAAAACAATGACAAAATATCAATAAAACAGACAAAACTCTGACAAATCACCAATAAAACAACTATAAAACACCAAGAAAACACCAATAAAAAACCCTAACCCTATAAAACACAACAAACGCCTATAAAATACCAAAAACCACCAACAAACCACCAATAAAAAACTATAAAACACCAAGAAAAAGCCATGAAAACAGCAACAAAACACAGACAAACCACCAACCACCAATAAAACAATGACAAAATATCAATAAAACAGACAAAACACTGACAAACCACCAATAAAACAACTATAAAACACCAAGAAAAAAAACAATAAAAACCCTAACCCTGTAAAACACCAACAAACACCTATAAAATACCAAAAACAACCAACAAACCACCAATAAAAAACTATAAAACACCAAGAAAAAAACATGAAAACAGCAACAAAACACAGACAAACCGCCAACCACCAATAAAACAATGACAAAATATCAATAAAACAGACAAAACACTGACAAACCACCAATAAAAAAACTATAAAACACCAAGAAAACACCAAGAAAACACCATGAAAACAGCAACAAAACACTGACAAACCACCAATAAAAAAACTATAAAACACCAAGAAAACACCAAGAAAACACCATGAAAACAGCAACAAAACACTGACAAACCACCAATAAAACAACTATAAAACACCAAGAAAAAAACAATAAAAACCCTAACCCTGTAAAACACCAACAAACACCTATAAAATACCAAAAACCACCAACAAAACACCAATAAAAGGCCATGAAAACAGCAACAAAAAACCCTATCACCAAGAAAACACCAAGAAAGAAAACCTAACCCAATAAAGCACCAACAAAACAGGAATAAAACACAAAAAACAGCAACAAAACAGACAAACCACCAAAAAAACACCAAGAAAACACCAATAAAAAGCCCTAACCCTATAAAACACCAACAAAACATTGACAACACGCAAAGAAAACAAAGACAAAACACCAATAAAAAACTATAAAACGCCATGAAAACACCAACAAAAAACCCAAGAAAACACCAAGAAAGAAAAACCTAACCCATAAAACACCAACAAAACAGGAATAAAACATAGACAAACCACCAATAAAAAAACTATAAAACACCAATAAAACACCAATAAAAACCCCTAACCCTATAAAACACAACAAACACCTATAAAACACCAAAAAACACCAACAAACCACCAATAAAACACAGGCCAACCACTGACAAACCAACAAACCACCAATAAAACACCAATAAAACACAGGCCAACCACTGACAAACCAACAAACCACCAATAAAACACAGGCCAACCACTGACAAACCAACAAACCACCAATAAAACACAGGCCAACCACTGACAAACCAACAAACCACCAATAAAACACAGGCCAACCACTGACAAACCAACAAACCACCAATAAAACACAGGCCAACCACTGACAAACCAACAAACCACCAATAAAACACAGGCCAACCACTGACAAACCAACAAACCACCAATAAAACACAGGCCAACCACTGACAAACCAACAAACCACCAATAAAACACAGGCCAACCACTGACAAACCAACAAACCACCAATAAAACACAGGCCAACCACTGACAAACTAACAAAACACCAATAAAACACAGGCCAACCACTGACAAACCAACAAACCACCAATAAAACACAGGCCAACCACTGACAAACCAACAAACCACCAATAAAACACAGGCCAACCACTGACAAACCAACAAACCACCAATAAAACACAGGCCAACCACTGACAAACCAACAAACCACCAATAAAACACAGGCCAACCACTGACAAACCAACAAACCACCAATAAAACACAGGCCAACCACTGACAAACCAACAAAACACCAATAAAACACAGGCCAACCACTGACAAACTAACAAACCACCAATAAAACACAGGCCAACCACTGACAAACTAACAAACCACCAATAAAACACAGGCCAACCACTGACAAACCAACAAAACACCAATAAAACACAGGCCAACCACTGACAAACCAACAAACCACCAATAAAACACAGGCCAACCACTGACCAACCAACAAACCACCAATAAAACACAGGCCAACCACTGACAAACTAACAAAACACCAATAAAACACAGGCCAACCACTGACAAACCAACAAAACACCAATAAAACACAGGCCAACCACTGACAAACCAACAAACCACCAATAAAACACAGGCCAACCACTGACAAACCAACAAAACACCAATAAAACACAGGCCAACCACTGACAAACCAACAAACCACCAATAAAACACCAATAAAACACAGGCCAACCACTGACAAACCAACAAACCACCAATAAAACACAGGCCAACCACTGACAAACCAACAAAACACCAATAAAACACCAATAAAACACAGGCCAACCACTGACAAACCAACAAAACACCAATAAAACACAGGCCAACCACTGACAAACCAACAAAACACCAATAAAACACAGGCCAACCACTGACAAACCAACAAAACACCAATAAAACACAGGCCAACCACTGACAAACCAACAAACCACCAATAAAACACAGGCCAACCACTGACAAACCAACAAACCACCAATAAAACACAGGCCAACCACTGACAAACCAACAAACCACCAATAAAACACAGGCCAACCACTGACAAACCAACAAAACACCAATAAAACCCAGGCCAACCACTGACAAACTAACAAACCACCAATAAAACACAGGCCAACCACTGACAAACTAACAAACCACCAATAAAACACAGGCCAACCACTGACAAACCAACAAACCACCAATAAAACACAGGCCAACCACTGACAAACCAACAAACCACCAATAAAACACAGGCCAACCACTGACAAACCAACAAACCACCAATAAAACACAGGCCAACCACTGACAAACCAACAAACTACCAATAAAACACAGGCCAACCACTGACAAACCAACAAACCACCAATAAAACACAGGCCAACCACTGACAAACCAACAAACCACCAATAAAACACAGGCCAACCACTGACAAACCAACAAACCACCAATAAAACACAGGCCAACCACTGACAAACCAACAAAACACCAATAAAACACAGGCCAACCACTGACAAACCAACAAACCACCAATTAAACACAGGCCAACCACTGACAAACCAACAAACCACCAATAAAACACAGGCCAACCACTGACAAACCAACAAAACACCAATAAAACACAGGCCAACCACTGACAAACCAACAAACCACCAATAAAACACAGGCCAACCACTGACAAACCAACAAACCACCAATAAAACACAGGCCAACCACTGACAAACCAACAAACCACCAATAAAACACAGGCCAACCACTGACAAACCAACAAAACACCAATAAAACACAGGCCAACCACTGACAAACCAACAAACCACCAATAAAAGTTAACTGTGATTCCCACCCCTGTTTAATATCTATCATTTATGACAGATTTGATTGATTATAGGTAGATAAATATGTACATAAGTATAATATAATACTAGGAGACACAATAATGAAACCACAGAATGTTAAATGTAATATTCAGCACTGTGTGGTGATTTTTATCAGACGCAGTCGACCAAAAAGCCAGTTTCCAGTTTCATTGCTGCTTATTTTTCCCAGACAACAGACGTAGAATTGGCCAATAATCTCAACCTGCTATTTCAACATGTTTTAAAGAATGCTGAAGGTCTGTCAGCAGAGCTGCAGCAGGGATCTCATGCATCTACGATTACACGTTTCCAGATGATCGTCCCGGTGTGGTCGTTCTATCAGAAACTGCAGTGACATCATCGTGGACGTTTCAACACCTACTTAGGAGGAAAAAAACGAGCTTGTTTCCTTTGGATCGTTGCTGAGCCTCCGTGAAGGAGTGATTTATCAGTTTTCCTGCTGTTTAAACATCAAATGTGTCCATAAAACCATAGAAATCACATGGAGGATCATTACAGAACATAAATATATTCTAGAAGATGGAGGTCAATGGGAAAAATGTCATGTGGTGCAACCCTAAAAACGAGTTTATCTCTCTTAAGAAGGTTAAAAAGTAGTAGTTTTATATTTTAGGTGGATTCTATATTTTTAAATTATCATTATTTGTCGATTACGCCATTTGATATTTAATGTAAAATAAAATCATTGCACATTCTGTGTGGTTTTTGTAAAATATATATAAATATATACAAAATTAGTGTCAATTTATGTTCAATCTAATAAAGTTAGATAAAAATACTTTATTTAAAACTTAAAACAAGACCAAAAAAAGCCAAGTTCAATGATTAATAAGATAAGAATTTAAAAGATGAATTAATTGTCCATAAAATCCTATAAATCCCACTGAGGATCATTACAGAACATGAAGAATATATTCTGATAGATGTTTATTATAAAGGAGCCAATTAAATAATCAAATAAACAGATTAAATCTGAATTAAACAGGATAATGTCTAAAAACTTGAGAGTTTACCAACTAGTTTTATATTCTAGGTTATTTACATATTATGTGTGATTTTTGTAAATTGTACAAATGGATTCATTGATAATAAAATAAATGGTGGTTGCTCAATTCAATCAGCAGAATGTCAGTGGAGTCCTTTTCATAGAGTTCAACAGCAGATAATAAATAAAACAACTGACCCAGACGTTAAAAACAGGAGATTATCACTTTAGACTGAAGGCTTTTATGATTATACAACCACTCTGTATCTTTAGCATCAACGGGACAAACAGGAAAAGCAGAGAATCCTGAGTTAAACGTTGACTGACGAGCTGATTCTTACCTTCACTGGAAGATCCTGATAGGTCGATAACTACATACACCTTCCCCTCCGGCTCCAGGTCAATCTGAGAGAAAACAGACACAAAGAGAGAGAGAGTTAGCATCATCATGTCACTTTAAACAAGGCAAAAAAGCTACAGATGCAGATTCATCACTTTACATTCGCCTTTTCTTATAAATACTTGAATGGAAATGACAGAAATTGGAAAAATTAAACCAGGGTTGATGGTACATATATACTTATAATATGCAGAAACACCCAGTTCTATGTTTCAGATGTTTTAAATGTAATATGACCAATAACTTAGCGTATTTTCCCGACTATAAGTCACGTTTTTTTATATAGTTTGGCCGGGGGTGCGTCTTATACTCTGGAGCCACATGTTAGTTTCACACTAAACCTCCAGAGGGCGCTCTAGGCTGGTGTTGATAGTTTCAACATTGTTGGTAACTTTTAAAAACAGCTGAGAAGAGCTGAACAAAAACGTCAGCGAACATAAAATCATAGTAGTAAAACATGACGTCATCGACGTAGAAGAGGAAGAGACGCATCTTCTACCTCCGGAGTTAGAGGAGTTGATGAAAAGTGACACAGAGGATGAAGATTTCATTGGGTTTTAGTGACACGGATGGTTTTGGTGAACTTCTTAGCATGTTATTGATGCTATAGTTAAACTTCTTAGCATGTTATTGATGCTGTAGTTAAACTTCTTAGCATGTTATTGATGCTGTAGTTAAACTTCTTAGCATGTTATTGATGCTGTAGTTAAACTTCTTAGCATGTTATTGATGCTATAGTTAAACTTCTTAGCATGTTATTGATGCTGTAGTTAAACTTCTTAGCATGTTATTGATGCTGTAGTTAAACTTCTTAGCGTGTTATTGATGCTGTAGTTAAACTTCTTAGCATGTTATTGATGCTGTAGTTAAACTTCTTAGCATGTTATTGATGCTGTAGTTAAACTTCTTAGCGTGTTATTGATGCTGTAGTTAAACTTCTTAGCGTGTTATTGATGCTGTAGTTAAACTTCTTAGCGTGTTATTGATGCTATAGTTAAACTTCTTAGCGTGTTATTGATGCTGTAGTTAAACTTCTTAGCATGTTATTGATGCTGTAGTTAAACTTCTTAGCATGTTATTGATGCTATAGTTAAACTTCTTAGCATGTTATTGATGCTATAGTTAAACTTCTTAGCATGTTATTGATGCTGTAGTTAAACTTCTTAGCATGTTATTGATGCTATAGATAAACTTCTTAGCGTGTTATTGATGCTGTAGTTAAACTTCTTAGCGTGTTATTGATGCTGTAGTTAAACTTCTTAGCATGTTATTGATGCTGTAGTTAAACTTCTTAGCGTGTTATTGATGCTGTAGTTAAACTTCTTAGCATGTTATTGATGCTATAGTTAAACTTCTTAGCGTGTTATTGATGCTGTAGTTAAACTTCTTAGCATGTTATTGATGTTATAGTTAAACTTCTTAGCATGTTATTGATGCTATAGTTAAACTTCTTAGCATGTTATTGATGCTATAGTTAAACTTCTTAGCATGTTATTGATGCTGTAGTTAAACTTCTTAGCATGTTATTGATGCTGTAGTTAAACTTCTTAGCATGTTATTGATGCTGTAGTTAAACTTCTTAGCATGTTATTGATGCTATAGTTAAACTTCTTAGCGTGTTATTGATGCTGTAGTTAAACTTCTTAGCATGTTATTGATGCTGTAGTTAAACTTCTTAGCATGTTATTGATGCTGTAGTTAAACTTCTTAGCATGTTATTGATGCTATAGTTAAACTTCTTAGCATGTTATTGATGCTGTAGTTAAACTTCTTAGCATGTTATTGATGCTGTAGTTAAACTTCTTAGCGTGTTATTGATGCTGTAGTTAAACTTCTTAGCATGTTATTGATGCTGTAGTTAAACTTCTTAGCATGTTATTGATGCTGTAGTTAAACTTCTTAGCGTGTTATTGATGCTGTAGTTAAACTTCTTAGCGTGTTATTGATGCTGTAGTTAAACTTCTTAGCGTGTTATTGATGCTATAGTTAAACTTCTTAGCATGTTATTGATGCTGTAGTTAAACTTCTTAGCATGTTATTGATGCTATAGATAAACTTCTTAGCGTGTTATTGATGCTGTAGTTAAACTTCTTAGCATGTTATTGATGCTGTAGTTAAACTTCTTAGCATGTTATTGATGCTGTAGTTAAACTTCTTAGCGTGTTATTGATGCTGTAGTTAAACTTCTTAGCATGTTATTGATGCTATAGTTAAACTTCTTAGCGTGTTATTGATGCTGTAGTTAAACTTCTTAGCATGTTATTGATGTTATAGTTAAACTTCTTAGCATGTTATTGATGCTATAGTTAAACTTCTTAGCATGTTATTGATGCTATAGTTAAACTTCTTAGCATGTTATTGATGCTGTAGTTAAACTTCTTAGCATGTTATTGATGCTGTAGTTAAACTTCTTAGCATGTTATTGATGCTATAGTTAAACTTCTTAGCATGTTATTGATGCTATAGTTAAACTTCTTAGCATGTTATTGATGCTGTAGTTAAACTTCTTAGCATGTTATTGATGCTATAGTTAAACTTCTTAGCGTGTTATTGATGCTGTAGTTATGGGAATAACTCTTAATATGTTGTGTTAACATACCAGACACGTTCTCAGTGGTGTCATGTAACGTCATGTATTTTAAATTTTAAATGACACGTCTGTTCTTGTTGTTGGATTTTATCAAATAAATTTCCCTAAAAATGCAACTTATATATGTTTTTTCCTTCTTTATTATGCATTTTATGACTGGAGCCACTTATAGTCCAGTAAATACGGTAATAAAAGTGATTAATGTAATAACTGAGCAAATACTGTAATAGGTTATTATTACTTTATCATTTCAAGACTTTTATTATATTATTTTCTTGCTTGTCACTTGTACTGCTGACAAATAAAGGTTTATTCTATCGTATGATTGTATTTATTGTATATAAAGACATTCAAGGTGTTCCCAGGTCAATTTGATGTTTAATTATCCAATAGAATCCAAAAAAGCATTGTTAAATTTTAATTGATAACTATCCTATCAGTATTTAGTAGAATGGCATTTCTTACCTCTAACAGGTAGTGGTTTAATTACGATAAGTCACTAGTTTTATTGATTTTATTTGATTATTTTTGAAAGAAAAGACAATAGTTTAACAAAACATTCAAATATAACATTTAAATTTTGTAATATTAAACTTTACAATATGTCCCAAAGCTGCAAAGGAAGAAATATTCTTACATTTCTGCTTTTACCAAACTGACCTGATCAGTATGAACCATTTTCATTTAATACGTTAATTACACTATTCAATGCAAGATGAAGAAGTTTCATCCTGAAATACACACTTTTAACTATTTGTCGTAGATCTTCAAACTTTAAAACAGGTCAATAACAGGAGAGTTAAAGAGACAGGAGCTAAAAACGCTAAATATTCTAAGAGGAAAGTAGGATATTCCAGCTGCAAACGTGCACGCCACGTCGTGTTTAATCCGCCCTCCCACCCGCCGCCAACCAGCGGGAAACCGTGTGATCGTAACATCCTGTTCGGACTAAATCTCTCAGAATCACTTGCAACACAGCGACGTAGAAAGATGTCAGAGAGAGAAAGTTCAGCGTGGAGCGTTGCTGACTTGGTTTGGTTGACACATATCCTGTCAAACACCCACACACACACACGTACGACACACACACACACACACACACACACACACACACACACACACACACACACACACACAGCAAGCTCTGCAGAGGAAGACGACTGCTGATCTGCAATATAGTGACGATTAGTCAAATAACTGACTCCTTTCCAAATATTAAATTCATCACCAACTACTTTGATAATCAATGATTCACCCTGAGTCATAAAATGTCCAAATTCTCTTGATTCCGGCGAAAAATATCATCATTTATTTGCAGAAAATGAACAAACGATGCAAAGAAACAAGATCAAATTCATTTTAAAACAACTTAATACTAATGTTTACACTCAGAAATCAATATTTGGTGGAATAACCTTTACTTTTAACCCAATCATTGGGTTCTCTTTAAGCAGAATGAGGTGTTCATGTGTTGGAATTCATGTAGAAATGATGATTTCAGGCCAATAAAATGATGCAGTGGTCTCTTATTTTCTTCTCTTTAGTCCTTTTCGTGACAGAAATCCACATTTTGCACAATTTTCTGGAACAACTAATCAATAAATGCAGAAAATAAGAGTGAAAATAAGAGTTTCTACCAGCAGCAGCAGCTTGGACTGTTCTGCACCACCCACGATGACCCCCCCCCTCAACACACACACATTAACACACACACACACACACACACACACTAACACACACACATTAAGACACTCAGCGACTGAGGCGTGGGTTCAGTAATGTATACAGGAGGAGATGGAAAGCAGAGAGATGCTGAGGGGGAGGACAAGAGAAAGTTTGTTGGAAACTGCAGGAGGGAGGGGGGAGTTTTCTCTGTGTAGCTTTAACCAGAAAGTAATAGATTACATCTAGGATTAGTTACTGGAACCCAGAGGATTTTCTTGTGCACTGTGCATTGTTGAGAGCTCACGTTTCAGTTTGAGCATCATATCAACATAAAATCACTCATCTTTTATGTTTTAAACTGTCATCTTCACGTTTAAAGTTGTATTTTTTGTTATATATCTTTATTTCTGTGCCTATTTCTTATAAAATATCTAAAAGTAAATCAAATGTAATATGTAATATACATTTTTGGAGTAAAAAAATATTAAACTAATGAAAAATCTTGTTTCTTCTCATTTATTTTTAGTAATATCAAAGAGAAGCTTTGCTTATTTTATTAAAATTATGACCAAATAGGAAAAACTCTCATGTAAATGACATTATCCTAACTTATTGTGAGTAGTATTTATATATATTTATATATATTAATGTCAAAAATGTTACGTGGTTGTAATAGTTTTATATTGTAAGTGGATTTCTTTTGTTTTACACCAAAAATTGCACATTTCGTGTGAATTTCCTTTTAAAAATGGTGCAAACGGACTTAAAAATGACATGAAACCACCTGATAAATGCTTTTAAAACTGTATTTTTGCAGTTTTTGACTCCCCGACCCTAAAAAAGAGAGTAGATTATATATATAAACCTCAGTAATTAGCCTTTTCCAGCAGTAGATGGTGTCATTATCAGAGTTCTACTACACTCTTCTCTCTCTACTGTGTTTTTTTTCCTGGTCTTTAATGGATTTTCTCCATCGGGGCGACGACAGCCGTCTGAGCTTTAACAGGATCACTCTTCTCATCCATCTGCATTTTCTACAAGAAGGAACGGAAGGAAGGAAGTCGTTGTGGCAGATGGACAGATGAGGGTGGCAGAATATTAGCATGACTCAGGCGGAGCAGGGGAAGACGGGCTTTAATCAATTATAAACAAAAAAAGAGGAGGAAAAAAAAAAAAACCCAAAGGTTTGCGGCTGAAGTCGTTGGAGGAAAGTGACGCCGCTGTCGTCGTGTCACAGAATCAGTGTTTATAGAGGAGATGGATATCTACGGCTGGATATCTGAGCGGAAAGACTAAAATTAGGCTGAAGAAAAGACTGTTCTGACACTTTATTTTAAACAGAAATACAGAAAAAAAAAGCTGAAAATATGCAATTTACAGCATAAACTTTAGTTAAACTGCTTTTTATACTTAGAGAGGATATAATCAGCAGCTGCTGCAGCATAAACTGATACTTATATTGTGTTATTTATTTATTATCCTAATTTATGAATTTATTATTGATAGTAGTAGTATTGCCACTATTATTATTATTATTCCTTTAATTAATAATCAGGGGAAAGATACTATAGATGCTGTATTTAGTGGTTAATGGAGGGATAGGAAGGAAAAATAGAGAAATTGGAAAGTTTGTCTGCATTCATTCATTATTATAGGTTTTTTCCCAGTTGCTAACACACAGGGTGACACGGTGGAGCAGGGGTTAGTGCTGTTGCCTCCCAGCAAGAAGGTCACAGGTTCAAGACCTCCTTGGTCCTGGGTCTGGGACCTTTCTGTGTGGAGTTTGCATGTTCTCCCCGTGTCTGGTGGGTTTTCACCAGGTACTCCGGCTTCCTCCCACAGTCCAAAAACATGCTGAGGTTAATTGGAGACTCTAAATTGCCTGGGGTGTATCCCTGCCTCTCGCTGTAACGCGCTGGGATTGGCTCCAGCAGATCATGTGACCCTAATGAGCAATAAGCAGGTATAGAAAATGACTGACTGACAACACAAGGTAGAGGTAAAACCTCTTCTCAAGTCTCCAAAACTCTATAAACATCTGCTTCACAGATGTTTTGCGATTCAAAATGACAACGTTTAAATGCGCTGAACATGGTTCTCTGCATAAGACACAATAATTAAGTATTTGTTCAATGACATTTAAAGTGACACTACATGGCTAATTGGCCAATATATATCTGGCCCAACGCCTCATTTTTATCACTTTAACCACTTCAACTCCAGGGTTTAATGGGTTGATTAATGGAGATTGCTCCACTAGTCATGTCCAAATATAGTGAAGCTATACATCAAATTAAACAGGAGAAACTCCACTACAAGCACATATAAGTCATATTTACACACACCAAACACAACTCCAACACCAAGCTAATTAATTAACAAATATGAAAATCGCTATACGATCATAAAGCCAACCCACTCACCACATGGCTAGCGCTCTGATACTTCATGTTATACAAACAAATGACATCTCATATGAAAGCTGAGACTGTGACGAGTCCAACGGTACCATCAGTGTAGCTTTATGACAAAAACTCAGTAAACTAGCAGCCAAAAAACACTACAGTAAAAAGTCGCTTGTTTGAAGCGACGAACAAAAAAATGTGTTTTTTTGTTGCTGTTTTGGGATGAAAATGTTTATTTGAGATCAATAAATGGTCGTTTAGTGTCGACCAACATCTCTGTGTTTATTCCAGACATACCCTACTGACTATGGGGATGTCCTAAACATAAAAAAGGGCTGGAGGTCAAGGGGTTAATAGATAAGTAGCATTATAAAAGGTGTTTTGAGTGGTGTTAATGAATCCACCTAGAATATAAAACTTGTTGATAAAATGCGTTTTTTACATCTTTAAAACCTGTTAAATAGAGTTAAACTATCTGCTTTTGACATTATTATTACCCTCCCTCTATGTTATGGGTCGAATTGATGCCTTTTAAAGTTGGAATATCTAGGAAAAGAAAGTTAAAAGTGTTTTTTTGCCTTAATTAGTGTAATCAATGCATAAAATGAAAATGGTTCATACTGATCAAACTGGAGGTAAAAGCAGAAATGTCTGAATATTTATTTCTTGGCAACTTTGAGACATATTTAACACAGAAAAACTAAATTTAAATGTAAAATATGTTGAGAGAAACACTTGATTTAAAGGAATCAAGAGGTGAAACATTAAGAAATGAGCATTATTTTATGAAAAACTATGATTTATCCTAATTAAACCTGTTAGAGGTCACTAAATACTAATAGAATAGTCAGCAGGAGGGTTAAAGGTTCAAAAGTCATAGGTCAAAATATATTGTTGTTACAGCGCCACCATCAGGCTGAATTACAGCAGATCAGACATTCCTTTTCCATTTTTAGAGAAATTCCAGTTTTTACTTAACAGTAAACAAGTAAAAAACGATCATGACATCAACAAGAAGAAGAAAAAACAAGAAAAACACACAGCACCTCCTTTCCTGTGAGGTCACAGCCCTCACAGGTGCAGAGGTCGCTAAATATAGAGCCAGCAGAGGAAGGAAAAGACCCCTGTGTGTGTGTGTGTGGTGTGTGTGTGTGTGTGTGTGTGTCCGTCCACCAGTTCTGGTGCTGTGTTAATTCTAAAACACATGGGGGATGACGAGTTCTCCTCCCTGTTTATCTGAGTGATGACGGCTTTACGCACGGAGGTCAAAGGTCAGAGGAAGTTCACGCAGGAGGAAGAGGAAAGGTGTGTGTGTGTGTGTGTGTGTGTGTGTGTGTGTTGTAAAAACACGTGCAGCATATGCACATCTTGATAAAAAGCATCGTCTTTGTTGTGATGTGTCAGCTTCTTATAGATGAATTAATTAAAAATTTAATTCCTATAAATAATAACACTCCAGTAGACTGATTAAAATGCATCGTTAAATAATAATAAATGATTAAAAGAGTTAAATCATCACGTGAGGAGCTAAAAGCAGCGATTTTGTTTTAGAAAGTGACAAATAATAGCGACAGTAAAACTAAAAAACAATCTGCTGCTGCTGCTGGGGTTTGATTTACAGGTCGACGACTTCAAACATCACATGGTCTCTATCATGTGGCCTGTGTGTGTGTGTGTGTGTGTGTGTGTGTGTGTGATTTGCTGAATATTTAACAGGGAGTCAAATTTAATTTGTTCGCCTTTTTTGAGAACATCCTCAAACCGTGTGCTCACACACAGGGAAATTAAATTGCAGGCTTTAACTCAATAGAGCAGGTTCCCTCCATCCTGCCTCTCTGGCCTAATGCATCTGTGTGTGTGTGTGTGTGTGTGTGTGTGTGTGTGTGTGTGTGTGTGCAGCTTAATACGTCATGACTATTTATTGCCGTTATATATTCAACCTTGGGAGGAAAAATCAAAGTATTGCACTTAAATGGACAATAAACAGCAGCTGCTTCATATGCAAAACTGAAGCTGATCAATCAGGTTAATCAATAAGAGCAAAAATGGTGATTGTGTTGTGTGTGTGTATGGCTTAAACTGTGTGTGTGTGTGTGTGTGTGTGTGTGTGTGTGGAGACAGTTAACAGGTGTGGAGAGGAGTCACTCTTACTGAAGGACCTTTATTTTTGGGCCAGTCAGAACACACACACACACACACACACACACACACACACACACACACACACACACACACACACACACACATACAGTGTGTCAAGGTTGAAGTGAAAGCACATGACATTGTTGAACTCTTGGCTCAGATCCACTCAAAGCAAACACACAAAACAAACAACACACACTATACACAAATAAATACAAATAAACACACACACACACACTAAACACAAATAATCACACAAACACATACACAAATATACACACATATGCACTATACATAAAAACACACACACACACTATACACAAATAAATACAAATAAACACACACACAGTATACACACACAAACTATACACAAATAAATACAAATAAACACACACACACACACTAAACACAAATAATCACACATACACATACACAAATATACATATGCACTATACATAAAAAACACACACACACTATACACAAATAAACACACACACAGTATACACACACAAACTATACACGAACTAAATACAAATAAACACACACACTATACACAAATAAACACACACACAGTATACACACACAAACTATACACGAACTAAATACAAATAAACACACACACTATACACAAATACACACTATACACAAATACACACTATACACAAATAAACACACACACTATACACAAATACACACTATACACAAATACACACTATACACAAATAAACACACACACTATACACAAATACACACTATACACAAATACACACTATACACAAATAAACACACACACTATACACAAATAAACACACACACTATACACAAATAAACACACACACTATACACAAATACACACTATACACAAATACACACTATACACAAATAAACACACACACTATACACAAATAAACACACACACTATACACAAATAAACACACACACTATACACAAATAAACACACACACTATACACAAATAAACACACACACTATACACAAATAAACACACACACTATACACAAACACACACACACGATACACAAATAAACACACACACACTATACACAAATAAACACACACACTATACACAAACACACTATACACAAATAAACACACACACTATACACAAATAAACACACACACTATACACAAATAAACACACACACTATACACAAATAAACACACACACTATACACAAATAAACACACACACACTATACACAAATAAACACACACACTATACACAAACACACTATACACAAATAAACACACACACTATACACAAATAAACACACACGAACTAAATACAAATAAACACACACACACACACACACACACAAACACACACACACTATATTATATAAACATGATTTTTGTGAGGTTCATGGTGCAGATTGTGGTATTGATGATGAATTTACACCTATAAATACCTTCATCTCTCACCCTGAACAAACTGACTGATGGAGAATGAATATGTGAATATTCAACATATATGAACTATAAACTCATCAGGCTGTTCTATTAAAGCTGAGAGGCTCGTTCTATGAGTTAAGATGCAACAAACCAATGTTTCACATTCACACTTTAACATGAGTTGAAGTCATTTTACACATGATGTGACATCTAGAAGCAGGAAGCTCTGTTTGATATTCAGTCATCAGCAGCATGGACGTCATCAGAACAAAAGAGTGAGAGACGAACAGAGAGAGAGACAGAACAGGGAGGACTTTGTATTTCATCTGTTCTCACACACACACACACACACACACTCATTAACATGCTGCCTCATTAAAACACTCCTCTATCATTAATCCTTAGACACAGAAACTTTATTTACTCTGTGTGAGAATTAAATATCCAAACTGTCCAATAATGTCGTTCGGCTCCTAAACTGGATTCATGGAAATAATCAGAGCAGAGAAGCTGATGGAGGCAAGAGAACAGTAAACAAATAAATAAATAATAAACAAATAAATAAATAAAAGAAGTGAGAGTGGAGATAAAGATGGAAACACACACACACACACATATTCTGACAGAGTAACATTACACAGCTGGACTCACTCATCCTACTAATGCAGTGTTTACTTCAAACAGACCAGAGCAGCCCGCAACACACACACACACACACGGACACACACACACACACACACACACACACACACACACACACACACACACACACACACACACACACACACACACACACACACACACACTCCTGTCGACAGCCACTCCTGCCTGTCCTCCTGTTTAACTGTGTCTGTCTCTGCCTAATTTGTCCCTGTTGAATAAATGATGCTGCAGCATGGTGACACACACACACACACACACACACACACACACACACACACACACATACACACACACACAGAAAGCACTTTGTAAATCTATGTTTCCCGATTAGAGTTTTGAAGAAAAAGAAAAAAAAAGTGTTTTCTATCAATAAATAATAATATTTAACACAAGTTTTAAGGAGATTTGAAGTAGGACATTTCAAAAATGTTAAAGTATTTTACACTTAAGTTATAACGTGAATCAGATTCATCTACATGTTTATTTTACTGCCCGATGAAAAAAAAAAGACCTTTTTATTAAGTTTTTAACTGATAAAATAGATTTGTGTGTTAATTCTGTCTGAGTCAGTGGTTAAGGACATTGATTTTGTCTCGTTTTCATCATAAAAAACATCTTTTATGAATATTTTTCATCTGGTCTCGTCTGATGTAATTAACACTG
The DNA here is from genome assembly GCA_030544235.1 of Lepturacanthus savala. Classification (NCBI taxonomy): domain Eukaryota; kingdom Metazoa; phylum Chordata; class Actinopteri; order Scombriformes; family Trichiuridae; genus Lepturacanthus; species Lepturacanthus savala. The sequence continues at coordinate 3,191,480 of CM060478.1, forward strand.
GTTTCATTTCTGCAGCTTAAAACAATCCCGTTGAATTCTGCTTCACTCCACAGCTCTGATCCACAGCAACTCTCTGTCATCTGCAGACATGTTTCTGATATTTCTCATATTTACGCATCAACAAAACTGCAGAAGGCCACAGGATTAACAAGCCTCCAAACACCGTTTCGAACTAAAGCTGCGTTCCATCTGTTAAAAAGCCACAGAGGAGCTGCAGGTGACGCTGCCAGGCTGAAGGCTGTGGTTACAGAGGAAGAGGAGGGGGATGAATGAGAGAGAGAAGAGAGATTAAGGAGAAACATGTGCATCAACCTCTAACTGTCAACACCAGAGAGAGAGAGAACGAGAGAGATGAGTTCACGCTGTTGCATAATGTGCAGAAAGTTTAAAAAGCTCTGCCTGGTTCTGTTGAATCTTCCTCTTCCATCCTCATTAACTACTTCCGTGTTTAAAGGAGGATGTTTCATGAAAATACAGGTATTGTAAGTGTGTTGATAGGCCAAGTAAAACTGGACTTTTTCAGTTTAGGCCCAGATTCTGTTTAGGTGATAGTGCTGGGATTTCCTGAGGGTCTGTGAACGCGTCTTGTAGTGAGACCTGTGTTAGCGTGAGGAATAGCAGTAGCAGCAGAGGCATTTAGGGAACATCTGTAAATTGTAGCTTCTACCAATAGTCTACAAGTGAGGCATTTAGGGAACATCAGTAAATTGTAGCTTCTACCAATAGTCTACAAGTGAGGCATTTAGGGAACATCAGTAAATTGTAGCTTCTACCACTACTTTTCATGAGACATTTAGGGAACATCAGTAATTGGTAGCTTCTACCAATAGTCTACAGGTGAGGCATTTAGGGAACATATGTAAATTGTAGCCTCTACCAATAGTCTACAAGTGAGGCATTTAGGGAACATCAGTAATTGGTAGCTTCTACCAATAGTCTACAAATGAGGCATTTAGGGAACATCCGTAAATTGTAGCTTCTACCACTACCTTTCATGAGGCATTTAGGGAACATCTGTATATTGTAGCTTCCACCAATAGTCTGCAAGTAAGGCATTTAGGGGACATCTGTAATTGGTAGCTTCTACCAATAGTCTACAAGTGAGGCATTTAGGGAACATCAGTAAATTGTGGCTTCTACCACTACTTTGCATGAGACATTTAGGGAACAACAGTAATTGGTAGCTTCTAGCAATAGTCTACAAGTGAGGCATTTAGGGAACATCAGTAAATTGTAGCTTTCACCAATAATCTGCAAGTGAGTTGTTTAGGGAACATCTGTAAATTGTAGCTTCTACCAATAATCAGCATGTGAGACATTTAGGGAACATCAGTAAATTGCAGCTTCTACCAATAATCAGCATGTGAGACATTTAGGGAACATCTGTAATTTGTAGCTTCTACCAATAGTCTACATGTGAGGCATTTAGGGAACATCAGTAAATTGTAGCTTTTACCAGTACTTTGCATATGAGACATTTAAGGAACATCAGTAAATCATAGCTTTCACCAATAATCCGCAAGTGAGTTGTTTAGGGAACATCAGTAAATTGTAGCTTCTACCGATAATCAGCATGTGAGACATTTAAAAAACATCGGTAAATTTTAGCTTCTACTGTATCCAGGCGTGGTCAGAAATGATCTAAATGTTATCACTGATTTATTTTTCTGCAATAATACATTTTACATACTGTAAAAATGTAGTATGAGTGAGTGAAGAAGTATAATATTATATCAGAGTTTTCTGCTTGTTTGTGCTGTTTATTCAGTTGTTTGGACGGTTACCGTAGCAACAGAGGTCATGGAGGTCACGCTATATACCGTATGTGGGGATGTTTAAGGCACCTTCAGGACTTTTTTTTTTTAACCCGACTGTATCTCCGGCTGAAGATTCAAAAGATTCTATCATTAGCGTCACATGGAACTTAATGAGACTCATTTTAACCTAATCACACACTGAGACGCATTCCTCACACACACACACACACACACACACACACACACACTCGTCCCAAAGCCTTTTACAGTATCACATGAGCCTTAGTCAAGCCGGAGTCATGTGGCTGCTTGAATCCTGCAGCTACAGACACAGCAGCAAGGATCCGTGAAGTCAGAGAGATGAAATGTGGGGAAACTTAAAGACGTGTGAAAACTTTGGACAATTTATCTGGTAAAAGGCCGTTGACGTCAAACAGGTGAAACCCTTTAACTACTCAAGTATCAAGTACCCGAGTCTAGCATCACATTTACAGCTGGAACAAGTAGCTGGCGACGACTTTGATGCTCAAATAACAGTTCAATTCATTTTTAAGGAGCAGGGAATGTGTGTGTGGCTCTGAAACTGATGAATAAAACATGTTATATTAGTTCATACAAACACATGTATTTCACATGAACATATATATGAACGTGATATCATCCTTTTTTTCCAATTTCAGTCTTGATCATAAACAAAAAAAACAGATTTTAAACTATTATTATGTGATAAAACAAATAGTGGCATATTTTAGTTTAACACACTCACCTATTTTGTCAAATACAAATATATTTAAGTATTTAATAAATATATTTAGGTATAAATCGGGAGGTATTAAATATATAAGTATAAACCAGGAGGTGCTAATTATATATTTAATAGAAAATAATGAGGTGTTATTATATATTTAATATAAATTAGGAGGTGTTATTATATATTTAATATAAATTAGGAGGTGTTATTATATATTTAATATAAATTAGGAGGTGTTATTATATATTTATTATGAATTATGAGGTGTTATTATATATTTAATATAAATTAGGAGGTGTTATTATATATTTAATATAAATTAGGAGGTGTTATTATATATTTATTATAAATTAGGAGGTGTTAATTATATATTTAATATAAATTAGGAGGTGTTATTATATATTTAATATAAATTAGGAGGTGTTATTATATATTTAATATAAATTAGGAGGTGTTATTATATATTTAATATAAATTAGGAGGTGTTATTATATATTTAATATAAATTAGGAGGTGTTATTATATATTTAATATAAATTAGGAGGTGTTATTATATATTTAATATAAATTAGGAGGTGTTATTATATATTTAGTATAAATTAGGAGGTGTTATTATATATTTAATATAAATTAGGAGGTGTTATTATATATTTAATATAAATTAGGAGGTGTTAATTATATATTTAATATAAATTAGGAGGTGTTATTATATATTTAATATAAATTAGGATGTGTTAATTATATATTTAATATAAATTAGGAGGTGTTATTATATATTTAATATAAATTAGGAGGTGTTATTATATATTTAATATAAATTAGGAGGTGTTATTATATATTTAATATAAATTAGGAGGTGTTATTATATATTTAATATAAATTAGGATGTGTTAATTATATATTTAATATAAATTAGGAGGTGTTATTATATATTTAATATAAATTAGGAGGTGTTATTATATATTTAATATAAATTAGGAGGTGTTATTATATATTTAATATAAATTAGGAGGTGTTATTATATATTTAATATAAATTAGGAGGTGTTATTATATATTTAATATAAATTAGGAGGTGTTATTATATATTTAATATAAATTAGGAGGTGTTATTATATATTTAATATAAATTAGGAGGTGTTATTATATATTTAATATAAATTAGGAGGTGTTATTATATATTTAATATAAATTAGGAGGTGTTATTATATATTTAATATAAATTAGGAGGTGTTAATTATATATTTAATATAAATTAGGATGTGTTAATTATATATTTAATATAAATTAGGAGGTGTTATTATATATTTAATATAAATTAGGAGGTGTTATTATATATTTAGTATAAATTAGGATGTGTTAATTATATATTTAGTATAAATTAGGATGTGTTAATTATATATTTAATATAAATTAGGAGGTGTTATTATATATTTAATATAAATTAGGAGGTGTTAATTATATATTTAGTATAAATTAGGATGTGTTAATTATATATTTAATATAAATTAGGAGGTGTTATTATATATTTAATATAAATTAGGAGGTGTTAATTATATATTTAATATAAATTAGGAGGTGTTATTATATATTTAATATAAATTAGGAGGTGTTATTATATATTTAATATAAATTAGGAGGTGTTATTATATATTTAATATAAATTAGGAGGTGTATAATAGAGAATAAGAATATGCATAAGACACTTATGAAACAGTTCAGAACATTAATAAAACACACTCACCTGATATATTATTACATATTAACTCATCTCTAAGATCATCTAATTACTGCTTCCTGCTCTGTGTTTTTAAGTGTGTGTGTGTTTTTAAGTGTGTGTGTGTGTGTGTTTTTAAGTGTGTGTGTGTGTGTGTATTTAAGTGTGTGTGTGTGTGTGTGTGTGTGGAATGACAGGGTGTTTTCTCGTCTCTCATCCTGTTTGTGAGGAAGTGGAGTCCTGAGTTTAATTTAGTCGTGTGCAGCACTGATTTATGTCACGGACGTTCCGGCGACCTCTGACCTCCACTCTGAAAATCATGATTCATAAACCTCTTTAGTTACACAAGAGCAGCAGGAGGTTTCTGACGTGTTTAAGGACACGCGTGTTCAGTGGTGGAAAACTTCACACGTGTTTTTATGATGATGCTGAGACTAGATAATTAGACAGATCAGTTACAGGACATTTTCCTGGAAGTTACTTCATTATATTAAAGAAAATGGCTGCAAATACTATTTATCTATATTCTATATGCTCATAATTAATTCAAATAATAAATAATCTAATTCTAGATGATTGTACTTGTAGAATAATCATTTTGAGTAGAATTAGATTTTATTTTCCAAGAGATTTCTACTTCAATGACTTTAACTTCTTATTTTTAGTACTAAAATGAATTATGTATATTCAGTTAATATAATAGTTTAACTTAAACAAGTTAAATCCAATCGAATTAAAAGTTTTACCTATTTTTCTGTATCTTAACATTCAATAAGTTTAATTTAATTAAATTTATGTGCAGAAGACTTTTTTCTAATTACTTTTAATTGAGCTAAATTAGCTTGTTTTATATATATTTTAGATAAGTATGATTTAATCCTATTAAATAAACCAGATAAAACATTTACAGTGTATTTAACATCTTTTACATCTTTTAAAATGTATTTTAAGGTGATTTATAAGTTTATAAATAAAGTTTATTATCACTGCTTTTTATTTTTATTATTGTTTTCAGTGTATTTAGCATCTTAAATGTTGGGATTTATTTGAAAGATGCTTTATAAATTTATAAATGAAGTTTATTATCATTATTATTATGTAATAATGTATAAATGTAAAAGAGCAAAATACATAAATAACTCTGTAAACATGTAATTTAAAAAAAAGTTTTTAAATAATTAGTTTATAGTCTATGTGAATTAAATATTTAAATTTAAGGAATACCATACATTTTAGAATTAATTAAAAAACATAAGTATGATTTAATAACAAGCCTCAGAAAATTTATAATTAAAGATTTAAATTTATAAATTTACAAATGCAGTTTATTATCACTGCTTTTTCATTTTTACTATGTGAATTAAATATTTAAAAATATTTAAAAATAATTAATAATAATCATTAAAAACATAAGTATGATTTAATAACATGTTAAAACCTATTAAATAAACCAGATAAAACGTGGAACATTTACAAGAGTTTTAGCGTATTTAACATCTTAAATGTAAAAAATTTATTTTAAAGTGATTTATAAGTTTATAAATAAAGTTTATTATCACTGCTTTTTATTTTTATTATTGTTTTCAGTGTATTTAGCATCTTAAATGTTGGGATTTATTTGAAAGATGCTTTATAAATTTATAAATGAAGTTTATTATCATTATTATTATGTAATAATGTATAAATGTAAAAGCAAACAGAGCAAAATACATAAATAACTCTGTAAATGTGTAATTTTTTTAATTAGTTTTATAATTTAGGTCATTTTTGTGACATTTTGTGTGAAGAATTAGCAAATTCTGTGTGATTTTTGTAAAAAAACGATGTTAGAAATAGATTTTTAACCATCATGAAGCCACAATCTACATTTTGAGACCTGATGACCTGAAGACCTGATTTTACAACTGTGTTTTTAAATGTTTTTGACTTTCTCATCTTTCCAACCGTTATTTATCACTGACCCATCATCAGACTCTATTATAGGTTATAACGTCTAATAACTGCTGTTTTATTCTAACAGCAG